>VWPV01000014.1:0-141847 GCA_013389885.1 Geococcyx californianus | reverse complement strand
CTCCAGGCGGCGGGCAGGGCCAGGCCCGCGCACTCCCGGCCGCATTGGTCCGGGCAGCCGCGCGACCCCCGGGCGGGCGCGGAGCGGGCGGTGGGCGGGGGGGGCATCTCCGCAGAGGTGGCGGCGCCTGCGCGGGGCGCGCTGGGCGCCCGGGAAAGGGGTGCCCGTTCGGGGCTGCCGTCGCTTGGGCGCCATCAGGGCCGCCTCGGGCCCGTCTGCTCTGCGGAGCCGCTCCTGTCCAGGCTCGTCCGGGTCTGCTCCCTGAAGCAAAGAGGCCTTGGGTCAGTGCTGAGCGAAACCAGCCGTGTCTGGTGAGTGTTGGATTCTTTATTCCGCGTTGTGTTCTTTAGGGCGAGGATCCCGTGTTCTGTATTGTGTTCTTTAGAGTATTTGGGCATAATAATGGCTTCATTAAACCCTACATTAAATACTGTTGCAAGGGACTGTACCATAAAAAGTGCTGCATTGGACATTGGGTGTAGAAAATTACTTTGATTTCTTCTAAGTAAGTGACCTAGTGTTAAAGTAGATGTAGCCCAAGTGTCCTGAGACACACATTTTGTATTAAAAAAAATCCTTCGTTATTAAGAAGACTTAATGATCTTCTACAGGACTTTGTCACCATTCTGTTCTGCATTGTTACTGCAGTAAAAGGAGCCATCCAGGCCCTTTTCTTGCAGGATTTTAATTTGTACAAATGGGTTTTAATGTCTACATGAGTGTTTTGAGAACTGGACAATGAGAAATGTTTTAGTAGGACTCTCCCCCCTTGTCTCCCATTGTATTCAATGCCACAATTCCCTGCTTTCTTGCTCACAGGCCTTAAAGCTCAATGTAAGGTAATGCAAAACACTAGGTGCTGGGCTTTGGATGTTCAAAGAGGTTTTTGAAATGGTTGTAGATTGTATGAAATGTTGAAATTTATAAGTTCATCATACCTATCATGATAACAACTGAAAGACTGTGTCTGAGCACTCTCTAAAATACTACTTTCGATGCAGTCATTACTTGAGAATGCATTGCTTGGGTTACTGCAAGACCACCAAGTGACTGGATGATAATGTCGGAAATGTGTATCTTTCAGACACAAATAGAATGAGGCCTCAGTCCTAGAGCTGGAGAAGCAGAGCTTCATTTCAGTAGAGCACCATATAGTAGGTGCATGTATCTGCCTTTGTACAGTGCCAATAAGCACCAATACATTTGACATTTTTCCCCCTATGTATTCGAAAAAGTGATTTACTTTTAATCAGTATTTTGCATAATTTTATAAGTAGTAAAAATTTTGAATGCAATTATTTTTTTTTTGTAAAGTGAAGTAACTGTATATTTTATAATAAAAATAAGCTATGAAAACCTGGTGCATGGTCTTTTGCTCTTCTTAATTCTCGGATATTTCTGTCTAATTTTGGTGGAAAAACTTAATGAGAATTTCAGATAAGACAAGCGTTATGACTGTGATTGCCTGTTATTGTGAAACAAAATGGCTTTTTCAGAAGAAATAATTGTAGATAAAATTTCTTTGGTGCATTTGAATTGGTTTTTTTTTAATACAAAATCAGTTCTTTTAATTAGCACAGTACGTTATTCTTGAGTGAAGGACTTTGGATGTCTTACAATCCTTAGGCCTAAAATCTGTGACTGATCATTGGGGTCTGTGTAATGTGGTCAGTAGAACCGTCAGCTGTTGACAGAGAGAGTCAGTTGATGTTAAATGGGTACTGTATGATATGTATGTAATCGTAAAATAGAGACAGGGTAACTCCAAGCTTCCACAGAGATGTAAGCTTTTCAGAGGCTCAATTTACATATTGCATCTTCCTGGTGCAGTGATGCACAGTGTCTTCCAATTCTGTTTAAACTTCTTTGTCTTAGGAGATGACCTATTGTGGGCTTTTTGATACCAAAGCAGACCTCGACTGTTGGATGCAGTCTTTGAACTTTGAGCGTGAGATGTATGCTTTGCTGACAATAATCTTATTCATTTGGTCATATATGACAAATGCAAGCTGCTCATCACACCCATTTCATTCATAGCAGTCCATAATGTGCGATAAAGGGAACTAAAGCACTGGAAAAGAAATACTTTTCTTTGAAAATATGAATGAAATATCAATGCATTTGAAGTAAATGGGAATCTCGGGAGTTTAGAATGATGGGAAGACACTAGCAATTCCAGTCTCACAGTGGTTTGTAATCTACTGCAGTGCAAAACCACTTGTACTAGATGAATGTGTCAGACTGCAGAGGATGTTTCTGCTTATTTTTCTTGGTTTTGATGCATCTGTTTCTGTGGTACCCATTGTTTGGAATGTATTTTTACTGCTGCAGTCTCTGTGTCTTGAGCAGCAAGATTCAGGACATAACTCGTGTGGTTTAAAAAGCAAGAATATTTCCCTTTATTAAATGCCTCACTTTTTAATGTCACTGAGTTGCAGATGTTTGATAGAAGTGAATAAGAAAGCTTGACTTATGTTCCTTCTGTTGTCCTTTTTCTATGTGTCTCTTATGTTTCTTCTGATTTTTTTCAAAACTAGGATCTCTAAATTTTTTCAGTTTCTCTGGATTTAGGTAATTACTGTATTTCAGAGTATTTTTACAAACTTTCTCTGAATCCATTCCTGTAAAGACAGGAACTAGAATTGTTTTTAGCACTCCTAGTGTCTCTTACTCCATTCCTCATCCGTCTTGTTCTTGTGTTTGCCATTTAGACTCCATGTGGACTTCTAGGTCTTCCTTCAATGATATCTTTGAGTTGGTCTATGTGATCTGTGTTTTATTATAACTTGAAAAATTTAGTATGTATCTTTTAATTAAACCTTCTGAAGCATCCCTCTCTGAACTTTTTAGATGTCAAAACAAATCTTCAATGAAGCCCTTGCCCCACCCCCTCCATCCTGCTGCCGTCCCCTGGAGTGAATGGATGCTGGATTGCATCACTGCTCTCTGTGTACTTTGATGGTTTCATTTGGCAGCAGTAAACAGAAAAGTAATATTTTTTTTAATATAAGAATGAAATTACAATCCATGCTGTGAATGTTGGGAGTGTCATCTGTAGGGATAGGAGTTGAATTTGATGATCCTTTTGGGTCCTTTCCAACTTGGATATGATTCTATGATTCAATGTACTTTTGGACTTGGTTTATCCGAAATAATAAATGGACCTGTTTGCATCAAAACATTTCTTGTTAACTCTTCAGTGCTCAGGAAAAACTGGTGAAAAAATAGCTGGGAAGACAAGAGCAGTGTCACTTCAGCATCACCTGGTTATTCAGTTCTTTTTCACATTGTACTGGGTTTGGCTGAGAGAGTTGAACTCCTCCATAGCGGCCAGTATGGTGCTGTGTTTTGGATCTGTGGCTAAGACAGTGGCGATACCACAGCAGTGTTTTACCAGTTTCTGAGCAGTGTTTGCCCAATGTCAACATTTTCTTTCCCCACCCACCCTCTGCCGCAGTGAGCAGGAAGCAGGCAGGCAAGAGGCTGGAAGGATGCACCACTGGGACAACTGACCACAGTGAGTCAGGGAGATTGTCCATACCATGTACTGTCAAGCTCAGCAATGAAAAGTGGAATTAGAAGAAGAAGGGGAGAGGGATGTTGGCTTCCAAGGTGGCTGTTGCTTGGAGACTGGCCAGGCATGCCTGCTTGTGGAAGATGGTGAACGATTTCCTTTTTGTCACCTCCTGCATCTTTCCCTCACCTATTAAACTGCCTTTGTCCAGATCCATAAGCTTTCTTGCTCTTTTTCTCCAGTTCTTTCCCTTTCCTTCTCAGGGAGGGCTGGGGAGCCAGTGAGCAGCTGTGCAGCTGCTTTGCTGCTAGCTGAACCCACAGCACAGCTGAAATGCAGTGGTGCTGGCAAAGGAAGAATGGTCTGTCTGAGACTACCTGAAACATTTGCTTTTCTTTTTCTTTCCTTTTTACAGTCTGAGAGAGCATAATGTTACCAACCTTAGCAGTGCTTAAAAAATAGTCTTCAGATGATGATACAGTAGTCATATATATTTTCCTCCTTCTTGGGAGGCTGCCATTGATTTGTTTTTCACATAGGGTTTTACAGCTGTCTGCATTGCAGTAAGATGAGATTCCTACAGTCTAAGTACTCCCTACTGAGGAGTTTTAGAGGTGTGCAGCCATCCATCTGCTAGAGAGTGAAAAGCCCATTATGTTGTCCCTAACCAGATTTCTATCTTAACTTTCACAGTTGTTTGGGGTTGAATCAATATACTTGCCCTTTGCAGAGACTCATCTTTAGGGCAGCATTCCTATAGCAGGGATATTGGCAAATGGAGCACAGGGAGATGCAAGAGAAACTTTCTGGATCAGATGGTTATTCCTGGTGGAGCCATGGTGGAGATGTACCACAGTGCAAAGTTTTTCTCATTTGTGTAGGATAGGATTGTTGTAATAGGATGCTACCGAGGTGATCTCAGCACTGCGCTTCTGGAACCCAAATCAAGGCCTGCTCTCTGTATGTAGACAGAAAGCAACTGGGTTTCAGAAGCAGAAGCCTTCTGTAGTATGTTTTGGAATCTGAAGGAATCTACAAGTAACCTCATAAAGTAGGATCTGTACATGAATGCAGAGCTGTATAACAGTGTGTCTGTAAGTAAGAATATTTGAATAAGAAAGATGTTGAGTAGATATTACTTATTGCTGTTAGCTTTGGACTTTATCTTATTTTATGTATGTCTCAAAAGGCTAATTTAGTTATTTGTTTTCCAAATAACAGTGGTCTCGCAGTCTTGGCAGAAGCTTAAAGGCTGAGCTATTGTTCATGTTAAATATAGAAAAGAGACAGAGTGCTGGAACCTGTGGGACCAGATATGCTGCACAAGGTGATACGGTGTTTTCACATGGGTGCTGCTGTTTTCACTCTCCATTGCATTGTTTAATTTGCTTGATTGACCCATTCTATATTATCAGGATGGACTGAATTATTTATACGCCTGTCCACATATATACAAGTAATTATACTGTGATACTAATAGAAGTGAAAGTAATTATTTTTGAAGCCACAGATTGTTTTGGCTTCATTACTTAGAGAACATACGAAGTACAAATCACATCTTGTTATGAATTAGTGTTCAAGAGTTTTTGAATCGGATACATTAGCACTGATTAGAGAAGAACTTCCTTCCATACTTGGGAATTCCCGTTCAGACTTAAACGTATTAATATTTAAACACTCATAGTTGTGTTTTTCTAGTAACCATTGTAGAGTCACTTTCCTTTTTTCTGCTGGGTTTCACAAATGAGTGGTAACTGCAGTGTTTCATAATATCTTTTCCTGAATTAAGGACTGTATATGAAATGAAATGATGTTCTGCTGCTTAGTTCTGTTACCAAATGTTGGTCTTGTTACACTTATAAATGCATTTCTTAATTGTAAAATTTTTCATGACATGGAAGAAATAGCATGAACTCTTTAGCTTTCATGTGTAGCTGATACTTCTATGAATTTATGAATGTTTTCAAGTATGAGCAAATGTTAAAGAATTATTTGATTTAATGTTTTACTTAGAGTTAATGGTTGTATGTGCAGAATAAAACCAGTGGTGTTTGAACAGTAGACTTGCCCTCTGTAATTCAATTGTGGTCCAATAATAGTGCAATTATTAGTTTATTGTATTTCAATGATCAGCGTATTGTAACTGACTTAATCTTCTGCTTTTTATTCTTTAGTGCTGCAAGTTGATTGAATAAAATTAAGAGCATGGAATATTATATGGATGCAGTTCCTTAAGCACCGTTTCTTCCAGAGTGTATATTCTGCAGATTGTTGACTTGAGTGATTGGTTGATAAGCAGCATCCACAAGACTAATATCAAGAAAACCTTGTTTGCTCCTGCTGTGTTTGACAAAACTGGTGCAGAGTCACGTTTTCTGAAATGCAGTTGAAAAAAATGAGGGAAATTTTACCAACTTTGTATCCTGGCCAAGTTAATGGTGAAAATAATTCCTTAACTACATCACCAAAGCAATCTTCTGAGGATAAAACAAATCCATCAAAAGGGAATGGTGAACAAAAGTGCTGTTACCAAGGGACTGAAGCTGAGAGTAATACTTTGTCACTGATAAGCTGTATAAAATGCAGAAGTGTTCAGAAACTTTCAATACAAGATATAGAAGAGCATAAGAAGCTTGGGTGGACTGAAGACAAAATTTTTGTCTGCAAGAAGTGCAGTGGTATTACTCCACCACCTTTCCATTTTGTTCCTGAGGGTGGCAGTACCATAGACTTCAAAAAAAATGAAAAAAAATCCCCAAGTAAAACCCAGAAAACTTTTAAAGTTAAAAACTTTCTGCCAGGAAAATACTACTGTGATAAATGTAGATTTTCAACAAAGGATCCTTTGCAGTATAAAAAGCATGTAGGTCAACATGAAGAAATTAAATTTATTTGTTCACACTGTAATCATGTATCCTATACCAAAGGAGAATTCCAGAGACATTTGGTGAAACACACTGGAACTTTTCCGTATCGTTGTGAATACTGTGAGTATGGTGCCGTTAGGCATGATTATATAGTAAAACATACCAGAAGGGTACATAAAGCACCCACAAAACGGCTGTCAAATACTGTTATAAACCACAAGCACAAGAAGTCTTGCTTATTGAGTCAAAGCGCTTTATTTGAGAAACAGAAATATAAAAATCCTTTTCAGAATGAACTTTCAAATTCATCTTCAAGTAGGGTTTGTGAGATTCCAGAAAAAGTAACTAAACCAGTCTGTTTTGCACGTGATGTAGAATGTAACATAAATGCAGCATCAGTCCTGGATAAAACAGTATTGGAGCCATCTGAAATAGGTGTACGTGAAAATCAAAGTGTGGAAGTTGAGGTTTATTCACCGAAAATGGAGCCTTTACAACCTGGGATGCCTTTAACAGTAATTGCACCATCTGAATTTGTAGTTCCCTCTAACTGTTTAGCTCAGATAGTAGAGATTAAGATAGCAAATGGAACGCAACAGCTTGTCCTCAAACTAATTCCTATCAAAGAGGGAACTTGCAAACCTGTGAACTGTGCTGAAGAGGAACTTGAGGATCAAGGTACAGAACAATCTGCAGAAGGAAAAGAAGTATCTTCTGTGTCTCAAAATGAGTTATTAACCATGGAAGTGAATGTAAACAAATTGTCCAGTGTTAGTAACCAGCTTAATTTGGACAGTACATGTGACAAGATTTCTGAATGTCTTTTTTCTAATTCTCAACTCTCAGACTGTAACTCTGCATCTATACAGAAGGAAGATGCATCAAAATTATTTCATTTGGTGAAAGGTATTGATGTCCAGTCAGGTGTTATAGAACTTTGTTCTCCATCTCTAGTGGTAAACAGTACTGAAAAAAAAAGTGATCTTAAGTCCTCAAGTGGGGAAGTAGATGGAAAAAATAGGTTGCATAATGGCCTGTATTGTTATGAAGAGGGTGTGGATATGCCCCTTCCAAAGAACACTATTTCTGAAGATAAAAGTTCCAAGAACATTTCAGTAGAGACTGTTCAGGAGGGCAAAAATTGCTCTTCTGCAGTCCTGAACCAAAAGGAGACATTGCCTCTAAAGAGGGACAATGAGGAATGTAGGAGTTTGACAGTCAGCTCTACAGAAACACGTTTAGCTGGCAACAGGATTGATAAAAAATCTGTTCTGTCTTCTGAAGCAGGGAAAAACTTTAATGTCACTAAAAGTCCACCTCTCGAGCACATGACTTTTGGCTTTAGCAAAGTAAAGAGAACTGAAACCGTAAATCAAAAAAACAATCTTCTTCTGGAATCATTACAGCTACAGAAGATGGAAAATAAAGGCAGCCTTTTTGAGGGGCCTGTTATTTCGTCTGTGTTTTCTCTTAGCTCTGGGGCTGAAAATGTTCCAGATGGTGTCAAATGGGATGACACAACTTGCAATAAGAAGTCGGCAACATTGCTGTGTAGAAAGATTGCTCAGCTCATGTCTGCTGCTGACTCTAAGATGAAATCCATTCCTTCGAGATGTCAGACTTCTAGTAAAAAGATGTCTTTCCCTCAAGAAAATTCAGCAAGCTATGAGAGAGTTGTTCCTGCCTCTAAAGTTGAACAGTCTGCGTCTTTGCCTCAAGTGCATGGTGGAAATAGTATGATTACTAGTGAAGAACACAGTAAAGATCAGCTGCTTACATTTTCAAGAACATCTAAAAGCAGGGTAACTAAAAATTATCATGTTGCTACTCCAGTGTTTATCCCCAAAGGGACAATGCTGAGAGTGCTGAAGGCTGCTAGCAGTCAAAACTCAAATGAAATGGACAACAGGAGTGAAATGTCCGCTCCTTCTGTGTATTGCAGTGAGATGTTTCTGCCTCGTCCAGTTCCTGTCAGTGGTTCTGAGACACTTAGCAGTAATTTGCCATGTTTGCCTGATCAGAGCGAACAGAGTGCTCAGTCCCAAAGTGCATCGCTCAGGCAAAGACCAAAGCGAGAGAAAAGTCTTAAAAATAATAGCCAACAAATTGGTGCACCCCTTCAGAGAAGCAGTGGTGAGAATAAGCAAAGCAAACCCTACTCAAAGAGTCGACTGAGTCCCAAAAATAAAGCAAAACAAGCAAGAGTCCGGGAACTTCCTAAGAGGAAAACAAGAACTCAGTCGGAAAGCAGTTCAAGTTCTGACATGTCGTATCTGTTGACAGCAAGGCGTCTTCGGCTTGTCCCTCTCAGAATGGATCAGTTAATAAAATGCCCTCGTCGTAACCAGCCGGTTGTGGTACTAAACCATCCTGACGTTGACTCACCAGAGATAATTAATGTCATGAAGACTATCAACAAGTATAAAGGTCAAGTCCTGAAAGTAGTTCTGTCAGAACGGACAAGTAGTTGTCTTGGTGTCAAACGTTATCGGAAGCGTCTTACACTTCAGAATGGTGAGATGGGAAACCAAGCAAAAAAGCAGAATATGTTAAAAATGAAGCTGAAAAAGACCCATAAAAACAACTACCAAGTGGTGGAAACTTCACCAGCTGGAACGCTTCAATGTATGTTTAAATGTTGGTTTTGTGGAAGAGTATATATGGACCAAGAAGAATGGATAAGTCATGGACAGAGGCACTTGATAGAGGCAACCAAGGGTTGGGATGCTCTTTCTCTTCCAGCAAAAAAACATTAAGTGAGAGGCTAGAGGAGGGTTGCCTTCTTATTTTTAATTAGTGCCACTGACTTGCTTGGAAAGGAAGATTGAAATAACTTACTTTGCCAAAAGTTCTCTACTGTTAGCAGAGTGGGAGAGGAGAGCAGAGTTACGGAGAGACAGAGGAGCCAGTAGTGAGGATTAAGCTCTGCTTTGCACTGTTACGTTTGAAATTTGTATCGGAGGTCAACTGAATCTGTTCCATAGACGAAATTTGAAAAAGACTTGCTATGCAAACATCTGTCTAGTTACCATTTTCTGTGCTAGGGTACTGTGCTGTAACTGGTTTTGCTAGGTCTCTGTGGATTAAAATCTCAGATGATGAGATCTTTTTAAATTTGAAGGGTTTAGCTTGCTTTATTACAGCATGGTGTTTCAGAGATTGAGCAGACGTGTACTGAAAAGCACCTTTGATCCTCTGTGGGCAGCAAATTATGTCATAGGTTTTAACGGCAAATTAAGCACCCTGCGTAAGGAGCAGAACTTAAATGCAAGTATTCTGTTTTCAGTGAAACAAAACCACTTCTGCTGACCTCCAGGGAGATTCAAAGGTATAAGTGAAGACTCTGTGGGATTAAGAATTACTCCTATTAGGTCAGATAGCACTAAAAGGTTTAAATTTGTTTAGTACTTAGTCTTTACCTAGCCTGTATTGTGTAGATGTGAGAAAAAGAGCAGAACACTGACAGCTTTCTTTACCATCTTTGTTGAACAGGCAGAGCTGGAGATACCCTCAAGGCTTGGACTGCTAGGAGAGAGAAGCTTTTCTCTATATGATCTCAAGGCTGTTCTGAAATCTGAGGAAGTAATAGCCAAACATAAACCCTCTACCACCATATGCGTGCATGGCCTGATAGAAACACATTGGCAGAATTGGGCATTTGGTTAGAACTCTAGTCAGCGAGTTAATGCTTCTTCACAGGGGAACTTGCTAAAGATGAAGACTTTTAGAAATGAAAAACCATTTTGCACAGCCTTTACATTGACAGTGTTGAAACAGATTTTCAGTGCAATCTTTCATCCTTCTTAGTCATTTACCTGTTGTGAGAATATGTTTTTGTGGGCCTCGGTTCTCACAAGCATGTGCCTGGTTACACGTGTGTTTCCGAGTGTCTGCTGGCTTCAGCGCAGTGTAAACCTTGCTCAGCTGCTTAAACACTTCCTTGTCAGGGCCAAATGTCAACTTTTTAGTGGATAAGAGGGATGGGCGATACTGAAGTCTAATGTTTCTTTACATGAACAGTAGCTGTTTTTCTTCATCTTGTCAATTTGAAATTGTTTTAAAATTGTATTGAACTATATTGAAGCACAGTGTTACAATTAAAGTAACTTCTTAAATTTTTACAGGTAAGAAAGTAAATACTGGTTCTAATGCTGGATGTGTGTTCTATGTTTGAACTGGGACTGTTCTTGAAAAGTTGGTAGTTCCTAACTGTTTTCACTGTTGATGCATTTTTGTAAGCAGTTTAAGCTGGGAATATTTTTCTTATATACTTCAGCAAATTATACATTTTTTTTATAAAGTATGTATTGTTATCTGTATTGAAATGTAAATATTTTAAAACTACATCTGACTGAGGTTTATTTTCAAAACCAGTTAAAACCTTGTTTTCCAGTCATTTTGCAATACAGTGTTAAAGTCCTGCAGGTGGTGCTTTATGTCAGATTTTTTTCATGATGTACACAGGGAAAATTTTATATCATTTATATCAGACTGACCTGTTCCACTGAACAAACTTCCTTTTGTCTGTTTTGTCAATAATAATGAAATGACAGTTCTCATTTTGTATTCAAATAGAATTATATTTTTTTAGGTGGGTACACTAGAGGATTTTTTCACTTCATATACTTTGATGCCAAACCTAACAGTACTATTTGCATTTTCAATTGTAAAAATAGCTTCAATTTTAGAATTATGGCATATCACATCTAATAAATACTGAAATCGTTAACATAAGAAGAAACACAGTTAAAATTCCTCCTTTCAACTACTTCAGTCCAGGTTACTGTTTGAATTAAGTTTGTTTTTATAGAAGCTACTAAATAAATAGTTTTGAATTTGCTTCGTGAGAGTTGTCACTGGCGAAATTAGAATATTCCTCATGAAAGCTGTTGGGGGGGGCAGGGGGACTTGCTGCTCAGTGTTGTAAACTCTAGGTAGTTTACTTCTGCTAGTAATGCTTGTCTTTTGTGAACACGTTTTCTGTTTTAGTGAACATCTGCAAAGCTTTGTATGTCACTTTCACAATCTGCTATCTAAATTGTTAAGCTGTGGCTTTTTCTTGGATTTCATTTGGAAAATATTGGTTTTGGTTTAACATGAAAACATTTTGTAAGTTAAATTGTGTGGTGGCTCTGAAATTCTTAAAGCAGCATGATATCATGTTGCTTATCCTTTTTGAGCTCTGCTGTCAAACTCTACCTTAGCAGCTTCTGTTCTGTTAATTTTCATTCTTTTTGTTAGATAATGTCATGTCAGAATAATTTCCTTCAAGTTGAACCATCTCAGTGGTTTCCTAGAAATAATTGTAATGAATGTGCTCATGCATTTTGATGCAGCATTGAGAAATCAAAAAGTTGCAAGGAAATAACAGACAACTGCTAACATTTTTTAGGGCTAGTTTGTGCCACTGCATATTATATCCCAAATTAGGTTGGAATGTCATGTTTTCGCTTTGAATGTTTTTATTCTTGTTCCTATTCTGCAAGGATCAAGTTACTGAGGTTGCTTTATTGGTAGATTTCAATAACTTAGTCAAACTTCTGAGGGTGCTTAGAAAGAAAGATTATGGATGCTTTGCAGAAAAATACTAAAGCTTGCCTTTTTTTTTTGCTAAGGAATGTAGTTAAGCCTTCCAAAACTCAAATTATATGAATAAATATTATTTTATGTTTTGTTGGAAAAATATCACCTTCTCATTGTCTTTGGTATACACTGGAATATATTTTCTTTCTGAATTTAAAGCACTCATGCTGTTCATACTGATTTTTTTTCTCTGTATTTGCACATGGTATGAATTGGAATGCGCTGCCTGGGGAGGTGGTGGAGTCGCCGTCCCTGGAGGTGTTTAAAGGGAGAATGGATGAGGCACTTAGTGCCATGGTTTAGACAATGAGTAGATGTTGGTGTTGGGTCGTAGGCTGGACTTGGTGATCTCAAAGGTCTTTTCCAGTCTTGTGATACTGTGATACTGTAATTCAAAGAGATTTCTGGAAAATGGTCATACTATGTAAGTGTTTGAAGGCTCAGGTATGGGATAGAAGTATTTGCTCTTAAGCTAAAGAATAAGTGTTAGTTGAGTAATAGAATTTACATAATTAAAGCTAGCTTTATAATCTGCTCTGATACCTATGGGCACCATTTAACACCACCTGCTGACTTCAGTGGCTGCTGAGCACAACTTGTGTTTGGGCAAATATGTAAGCACACAAAATGAAATTATTAAACAGTGAATACTCAGATTAATAGCATTTCATGTGTGTTTTTAAAAGCAAGAGGTTTTTTTGTATGACTATAGTATGTTTTAATAGGTTTTGCTACTAACTGAGCTTCAGTGACATTTAGGTGAGCAAGATTGAATTTGGTGTTTGTGTTGTGTTAGAAGATACAGTGCAAGATAAGCAAATCATCAAGATATCAGAATTTAGCCTCAATGTTAAAAACAAGTTGCAAGAATAAAAAAATGAGTAGATCTCAGTTGGAGAGAATTTTTTTAGTGGAGTATTTAGAATGCTATATAATATTACAGGAAGCTCCTAACTCAAAGNAGAAATCAAAAAGTTGCAAGGAAATAACAGACAACTGCTAACATTTTTTAGGGCTAGTTTGTGCCACTGCATATTATATCCCAAATTAGGTTGGAATGTCATGTTTTCGCTTTGAATGTTTTTATTCTTGTTCCTATTCTGCAAGGATCAAGTTACTGAGGTTGCTTTATTGGTAGATTTCAATAACTTAGTCAAACTTCTGAGGGTGCTTAGAAAGAAAGATTATGGATGCTTTGCAGAAAAATACTAAAGCTTGCCTTTTTTTTTTGCTAAGGAATGTAGTTAAGCCTTCCAAAACTCAAATTATATGAATAAATATTATTTTATGTTTTGTTGGAAAAATATCACCTTCTCATTGTCTTTGGTATACACTGGAATATATTTTCTTTCTGAATTTAAAGCACTCATGCTGTTCATACTGATTTTTTTTCTCTGTATTTGCACATGGTATGAATTGGAATGCGCTGCCTGGGGAGGTGGTGGAGTCGCCGTCCCTGGAGGTGTTTAAAGGGAGAATGGATGAGGCACTTAGTGCCATGGTTTAGACAATGAGTAGATGTTGGTGTTGGGTCGTAGGCTGGACTTGGTGATCTCAAAGGTCTTTTCCAGTCTTGTGATACTGTGATACTGTAATTCAAAGAGATTTCTGGAAAATGGTCATACTATGTAAGTGTTTGAAGGCTCAGGTATGGGATAGAAGTATTTGCTCTTAAGCTAAAGAATAAGTGTTAGTTGAGTAATAGAATTTACATAATTAAAGCTAGCTTTATAATCTGCTCTGATACCTATGGGCACCATTTAACACCACCTGCTGACTTCAGTGGCTGCTGAGCACAACTTGTGTTTGGGCAAATATGTAAGCACACAAAATGAAATTATTAAACAGTGAATACTCAGATTAATAGCATTTCATGTGTGTTTTTAAAAGCAAGAGGTTTTTTTGTATGACTATAGTATGTTTTAATAGGTTTTGCTACTAACTGAGCTTCAGTGACATTTAGGTGAGCAAGATTGAATTTGGTGTTTGTGTTGTGTTAGAAGATACAGTGCAAGATAAGCAAATCATCAAGATATCAGAATTTAGCCTCAATGTTAAAAACAAGTTGCAAGAATAAAAAAATGAGTAGATCTCAGTTGGAGAGAATTTTTTTAGTGGAGTATTTAGAATGCTATATAATATTACAGGAAGCTCCTAACTCAAAGGCTAATCTGATTTTTGACACATTTAAATAATTTTTCTGTTTACATCTGTACAAACAAATTGGTGATGTTAGGGCACAAAGTGTCTTCTGTGTGACTTGAATGGATATTTAAGATAGCATTGTTCTCTCTGGATTCCTGATTTATCCTTTCCATCAATGAGTGTGATGGGAACGTATTTGTAGAAGTCGATGATTTCTTTCACAGAATTAAATTTCTGGTGGAAAAAGAAATACTGTAATCAGTGACTGAAAATGAAATTTCTAGATGATTTTGTCTATAACATTAAAAGACTTGCAAATGATAGTATTAGAAATAGGCAATCTTTTGCATAGAATTATGATTAGAGTAGATAGAAGCAATTGTGAAAGGAAAAGCACCGGAATTTAATCCTCTTGTTTCCTTTGTGTGTCTTGTCTTTTGTAGGAGAAAGCAACTGGCTGCTTAGGGCAAAAGAAGAGCATGTTTAAGCCCTAAGAATGAAGCATCACCTGCAAAAGTTTGATGCCAGAAGTAATGATAGATTGTGAAAAGGTGTTGTAACTATAATTCATTACCAGCTTTCCCATGTAAACACTCAATTAGCATTACATGATACTTTATACCTTTTTAAATGTACCTGTTATTTTCCCATTCAGTTTACTGAGAAAGTTACTGTAAGTCCCTTTGAAGTATGGAACAAGAAGTGTCTCAGTAGGGTTTTAGTCTTGTTCTCTTGTGTTCAAAACACTGACATCTTCCAACCCCATTCCCAAAATGATAAAGATGTGGTTCGTGATTCCTAAACTGATCAAGCAGTAATCCAAGATATTTATCCTCATCTGGCCTGGTGGGAGTCTCTTAAGACTACTGACTATTGGAATAGTAGGAATTCAGTTTAAATTGTTCTCTTCCCTGTGTGTAACTTGTGAGTTCTCATCGCCACACCCTTAAGCTGTCAGTAACAGCTTTCTGTGACATCAGTACTTATTTTGTATCTGTTAATTTGCTATAAGCATGGGCATTCACTGTGTACGTGATGGTATCTAATGTTAGTTTCTGTCATCTCCAGCTGATCCACACCTGCTTTATAATGAGAATACGATTAGATCTGTGATCTGATGTTACTGTTCCTGTATTATTTCAAGATGAGAATTATTTGATCTCAAAACCGGTGTGCTAGTTTTTTAAAGTTTGGGTTGATAATTTTTACTTGTATATCTTTGTTGCACTGTGCTGTTTTGTCTTTGCCTTATGTTCAGTGTCACTACTGCCACTAGAAATCTGGGCAAAACTGTGGTTTGTATTTTGCGCCATACCAAAGTAATCCTAACTTTTTATCCTAAATTTACTCAGAGTTCTTTTCCTGTTCTCTAATGTTTTTTGTTGGTTGGAAAGTTAAAAAGTCTTACTCTAATTGTTTATCTGCTTTGGAAATTTAACTTGGCTTCACTTGGCTAATAGCACGTTATTCATCGCTGTACCTTAACGGTGTAGCTTTTTGGTAATGAAGGAAAATGTCTCAGCAGTTACTTGGATCTTCTGGTTTTACTCATCCTGTGTTCTTTATTTGAGTTAGTGAAATGTGAAATTTTAAGCAGAGTCTCTTCATGGAAATTGAAGTTGACTTAGACATCATAGTGATAAGCACTGATGGTCCAGAATTTTATATCTTCAGGCCTTTTACTGGAAACCTATGCTTTTTTAGGCATAAAGACACCTAAAGCCATAAAGATGAAGAAAATACAATACTGCAGAATTGTTCATTTCCTTTCTCTCAAACCAATCTCTGTTGTCTTAGGACTGTCCCATCTGCCGGTCTTCAGACTGTTCTGGTCAGATGAGAATAGGATCTCAAGGATTGCTTGAGGAAGGTGTAGTTCCGAATTGTGTAGGATTGATGGTCAGACTGAACCTCATCACAGATCCTGAATGAGGACATTGCAATTCAAGCTGTGGGCAAGATGTTTGCCTTGTAAACATCACTATCAGTTGAAAGTAGGAGCATCCCCTGACCAGTGTTTAGTGTGCCCATTTTCCTGGCAGGAACTTTTGATGTAATGCTGTCTAGATCTTTAATATTGAAAACTGGCTGGAGTGGAGGAAAGCAACAGCCAGGTGAAGTGTTCTTAGAACAGGCATTTTGAACATAACTGTCTAAATTTCACATATGTCCCATTTGGGGATCTGGTCTTGATGTGATTTGGCCTTTAGTGAGCTTGGTATAATATATGAAATTATGAAATATGTATGTAGATAAGAACACCTGTGGCTAAATTGCTAGCAAAAGATACAGCTGTAATAATTGGTTTTATAGTGTTTTTTTGGGGTTTTGTTGTTGGAGTTTTTTAGCAGCTTGTATTCATTCCAGCTTGAAACTAATTTAATTGTATGGAACTTCAGCTTCTTGCCATTGATCATGATCACATTCACATAGAAGTAACAATTTTTAAAAATAAAAATTAAAAAAAATAATAAAAAAAATAAAAAAAGCACTGATGATCAGTGCTTTCCTCCCTCTTTGTGGTCTTAGAGGGCTCTTTGAGTGCTAAACTGTATATAAAAATCAAGAGTTGCAATTAAATAAGGAAAACTTTGAGTAATAGTGTAAGAAAAAACAAGTTTGTAACAGATGGAAATAAATAACCCAAGAGTCAAAACACACTGCAGATAATCAATAAGACTGAACCTTTGAATAAACTGAACAACTGGGGAGAAAGGTAGTAGGTCTGCAACTGTTGTTGAGGTTACTTTCTCTTTAGCAGGTGAAGAAGGAATATTCAGCTAATCTAGATAAAGCAGCTGCTCTGTCTGCATTGCATACTGCAGAATGTGGTGTAACAAAGGGAAGGACAATGGGGAACATTCTGAAAGGCATTTAGGCATTGGAAAATTACAGGCAGCAATTTTGCTGTAATTCACAGCCTTCCAAATTGCTTTCACCCTAGTGAGATAAGAACCAAAGTGAGGTGCAGAAGTCGAGACTTTCTTTTCAAGAAAGAACATTTTGGGGGGATCCTTTCAGACTGCCTGAGATGGAACTAACTGTGCTGAGCAAGGTTGGTGCCATTGATTTTTCATTATTGCACATGTGTTTCCTATGCAGTCCATGGCTGATTTCCATTTTCACATCTACTGTTGAGAACAATGCATAGGAGTGGGCAGCTGTTGTTTCTGTGGCTCTGCAGTGCTACGCACGGCTGACTAGCAAAGCAGTTCTGAAATTTTTCTATTGCATTTGATCTACAGGAGGATTTCTGATACTAAGAGAAACCATATTAAAAAAGTAGGCTAAAGGTAAACTAATAATCATTACAGATTGGGCTTGGTAGAGCCAAGTGTAAGTTTTGCTGTTGGTTATTAACTACATGCTTGAATTTCTTATCCTGGAATTGTAACTTTGCGATTTGACTGCCCAGACCCACTGTGTAAGTTACATGCTTTCTGAGTGGAACTTGGAAAAAACAACTAAGTCGTATATTTTGGTATTTCCTGAGATGGGAGAGGTGGTGTTGATCTTCCTTTTAGTTCAGTAGGAATTGTCCAGATTGTTTGTGTATTATTGAAGTAATTTTCTAATCACCGTAACTGTTAAATCTGTTAAAATGATGAAAAATTGATTTTATGTCTTTATTCTGTAGTGTACCATGCCCATACTACATTATCCTGTAATGCACTGTATTTCAGTTCAATTCCAGTTTTTTAGTCAATCATTATTTCTAATCTGAGCCTTTTTTTATCAAGGCCATTACAGGAAGAGTAAACAATGTAAGAATGACAGAAAACTAAACTTGCTTTCTCCTAAATCATAGTAAATCTCTAGGAAATTATCTGGGAGGTTTAGTTCAGAAATACTGATGGCTTATTACAGCATTACTAGGGTGATGGTACCTGCAGTAGTTCTTCATTTGTTCTACCCCTCTGCTTCCCAAACTGTGTCAGTCATCTCTGAAAGCTCATGAATCCTATCCCATGTTTTCTAATCAGAATCCAAACGTCAGTCTTGGACCTAGCAAATTTGACAAGTTAGGGTCAGGTTTCATTTCAGTTTAAGTGTGTCTATAAAAAGGTAGGTTTTAAAGGTATTGACACGCATAAAAGGGACATAATTGAAGATTCAGCTACAGAGGCTTTGCTCCTCACTTCAGTTGGATTTCTGTCTGTCATTTACATAACTAATAACCCTCATAGTAGGTTGTTGCTTTGGTTTTTTTGCTGTGCAGCTGCTCCTCCCTTATGCTTAATTTCATGCTCAGCTGGGCATTCTTTAAGTTTCTTTTGATTTTTTTTTTTTTTAACACATTTTTATATAGATGACTGTTGCAGTTTTAACTTTGTTTTTTCTTCTGTGAAAGACATTCAGATACAGGGGGTTTTTTTAACCATCTAGGTAGAAGAAGAATTAGACTCTTACCGTGAATATAACTGAATTTAATTATGTAAAATGCACTGCTAATTTAAAGGGATTTTTAAATTTATTATATCTGAGAGACTGATTGGTGGGACCTCATGTGATTTAATTGCTTCGAATATCCATCACAACTTTAGTCCTATTTCCTCATTTTTTTTTAAAGGTGTTGATTCTGCTTTTCCTATATAGATGGACAATAGGAGACATTATGCAGCAATGATAGCAACAGTCCATGCTGTCACATATGTGGAGTTGTATATATTTTAAAGTATCTGCTTATATTTAACAAGTTAAAAAATACGCTAAAATGATATGTATACCTGGAAAAGGAAGACTTCTTTCCCCTTTACTTTGCAGGTGTTACTTAGAGTACGTAGAATTATTGGGAATACTTAGGCAATTTTCGCATTGATTTAAATTTTGAATTTGAGCATGGTATGTAAAATTCAGTTTTCAGCTATTATCTTGAAGTTGCCTGAAACTTCAAGACATAGTTGAAATGAGAGTATTGTAAAAGAAACTTTAATGAAACAAAGTTTGTTATGTGGGAGAGTTCATAACTAATCTTTAGTATTAAGAACTTGTGAAGTGTGGCATAAAAGCAGTACCCTGTAGCATTAGGTGGGATTTCACTTACATCATCTCCTTTGAGCCCTGTTCCCAGTGCGTATTGCTGGCTGTCTTCTAGAAAACGAACTTTAATGTTGTACACTCTGCTTCGGTAATAGACAACCAAAACATACGGTTCAGCACTTGATTTCCTTGAACAATCTCTAACCAAGAATGTCTCGTCCTGCATGACACAAATTTAGGGCATGGATTGTATGGTTAGTTCAGAAAAATACTTGTAAGCCACCACGGACAGTTTACAGATGTTTTCTCCAAGAGATGACGCCCCAGATTTGAAGATAAACTGTACTTACTGTGTTTTCCTTTAACAGTGCCCTCTCTGCCTCATGGCGATTGCATTCTCCAAGGTACCATTCGTATTTGTTTAAATCCTTAAGTTTAAGATAGAATAATCAGTGTGTAGAAATGAACCACGGCTGGCAGAAGCAAAAGCCAGTGAAAACAGATTAGATATAATCTGCATTTAAAGCACGTTTAGCACAGTTTATAAAAGTAATCGCAATGTATCTGTATTGAGAAGTCCTGCTAGGAAACTGGAATCAAATTAGACATGGAATTTCGTGTCTGTGGTTTCAGGAGCTCATATTGGACTGTTTTTTCGGGAGTGCTGAATACATCTTTCAGACCATTTAACTTCCGGAGGAAATGTTTTCAGTAAACAGCAGCTCTTACGGTTTGTGTGTGCTATAGTCGTGATCCTTTTTTCTTAAAGCCTATTTATCAGGTGTTCTTTACCTTTTCAGTGGGTTGGGTAAGAGATTGCATTTCCTGTTTTACAATTGACTGTTTTGATTTATTTTTGCATGCTGGGTACTGTGTAGGAGATGACGACTTCTTCACTGACACATTCTCTGTGTTTAATGTGGACCCTGTAAAATAAATTCAGATGGAAAAAGATAGTATTTTTTAAACTTCAGTTATAGTCGTGTTTTAACCCTGTCAGTTTTACTTAGTAGGTTTGAGAATAGTGTTGACAGTTTGGAAATGGAGTACTGTGATACAAACCTTTAAAATGTGCAGCTGTCAGTTATGACTGGTCTTGTGCTACTGCAGAACCAGTGATTTCAGATTCATGCCCCGAGAGATTTAATGCATTAGTTTCATGAGGTTTTCTAATTAGCATCACTGCCAAGTTCTTGTGCACATCAACACAGCAAAATATGAAAGATAAACTATTAATGAAATAGCAGTTGCTAAATAAAATAATAAATATGAGAATTTTGTATTGCACAAGTGTAATGGTTCTGTTCTACTTTCACCTCTTGAGGTTCTTTTATTTGCGTCAGATCAGAGCTGCTGTCACATTGGATCAAACTAAAGGCTTTGTCCCCTTGCAGCTTAGCGTTGTTTCCACTAAGCTGCTGAAACCATAGAGCATTTGGGGGGTCTGCCGCTGTGATGAATTTGGGTCTGCTCTGTGACTTGTTTCCGTTAACAGATTTTGGACCAAGCAGTGAGATGACTCTTGCATTAAGAAAAGGATGAAGGTGGTCCCTGGCTGTGAGTTCCAGCTCTGTGCTGCACTCTGAGAGGGCAGCTGGTTGGGGCAGCCGAGCTCGATAAAAGCAGCCCTCTCAAAGCAAATGGGATTCACTGTCTGTTGATTTAGGGCTATTATTTACCAACTAGAACCAGGAGGAGCCGTTCAAGTTCAGGGGGTGGGGCAGGAACACAAAGCTTGGGGTAATGTGGGAGGCTCAGTCTGAGTCTGATTAGGATGCAGCAGAAACAACGTGAGAAAAGCAGTTGTGTGTGTTTGTGTAGGTCAGCTGCAGTTTGCAGGTACACGGCATGGGAGGAAATGATTAACTGAAGATAAAAGCCATCGTATCCTGCTCTACAACAGAAAGCGTTTTTGTTTCATGTAATGCTGGTTGGAGAAATGGCCTAGTTTTTATTGTAAGAATAAATGAGAAAAATGTGATTATCAATGACTTCCATCTTTTGCTTCTGGTTATTAGCAGAAGAGACAGTACTGTTTTGCCGAAGTGATATTTCATTATGTTTTACCTATTGTTCATGCTTTATCAGTGTATTATTTTTATGCTCATGCATAGCATATGACAGAATATGAAAGAAATTTGACTTCAAACACACTATTTTACAGAAGAATAATATTTTTCACTGTGTTTCAGTGTTTCATGCATACATGTATCATATTCTGGTTTGTAAAAGTGTTACATTTGTTTTTATGACAGTAAACAACATCTACTGATCTCAGTAGACAAACTGCTGTGACTATCTTGGTCCATTCAGAGGTGAAATCACTGTTCAAAGGGTCTGAGATCAGACATCTACATCATGTTTCTGCTCTCAGTGTGAGTTGACAAAGGACTGACATGTCACCGTTCACCTTACTGGATCCCAATTTTGACATTCGAGTTGACGTTGCATTTTTAGTAGTGATCTCCAGATAATTTAAAAAAGAGATTCCACAGCTAGGAATGTGTATGCTTTGTGACCAGTGCTGTGCATGTTCTATAGGATTTTTTTTTTCTAGTATATCTTAAACTGTGGAACAAGAAGTGGAAAATTCTCTTGCAATGTCTGTAGTCTGGTTCTGGCTGGAATGGAGTTAACAGCAGCTTGCCAAGAGATTAAAGAAGAATGTTTTAGATTTTTTGAACTGAAAATCATTTGTTTTCCACAATAAAATCTAGAAGTATCAGAGACAAATATGTACTTGCATAGGATAGAAATGGATATTTGTATAAATTTAATAAAATGAATATTTCTTCTTTAAATAATGTTTTACTCCAAACATAGACTTGAAAGGAAGTTGTAAGATAGCATGAGGAAAGGCCACTTGTTTGTTCTGTCCCTCTTGTTTCCTGAGGGCAAGGAATCTGGAGAGTGAAAAGGACACTGTACTTTCCCAGGAAGCCTGATTGACCAAGAGCAGTGGTAGGGATGGAAATTGTCAAAAGTAGAGATGAGAGTGGCAGCTAGAAAAGAGACTGAGGGACTGCTGAGAACAGCAGGAAATGGACACCTAGATGAGCTTTGTGGATTCTGTCAAGACAGATTTTTAATAGGTATCCAGAAGAGAGTGTGTTGAGTTGGACCCCCAGCACAAAAAGTCTGTTAATAACCACAGGTGGCTCAGTGGAACGGCAGAGCGGGAGCCAGGGAGCCGGAGCCTGTGCAGCACAGGTGGGGAAGGTGGGCTTGTGTGATCTGGCAATGAATGAAGTTAAGGTGAATTGTATTTTATATTAACAAATAATACAGTCTGTATGTTCTTACTAGTGTTATTTGCAGAGGCAGTTAAGGGAGAATATAAAAGTATATTAGGTGTACTCAAGAGCATTAGGAAGTTACTGGTATAGATGATTCCTATAGCTCCTCAATCCTTAAAACCCCTGGGTCTCCCAAGGTACAAACTCAGTTTTAAAGGAATAGAGATACAGGATGAGCAAACTTGGCCTCGGCTGGTGCATTTTAATGGCATTCGAAAAAGCACTGAGGTCAAGTTAATGTGTGTGTTGTCTAATGTATGGATACAGCTCTGTATCTATGAATCTGTTCGTGAAAGAAAAAAATATCAGTGTTTCCTTTGTATCTTTTGTCTTTAGTATGCATTTCTGCAAAAAGAAATCGTATTTACAAAACAGAATTGATAAGTGTTTTCTCTGGTTACACAATTCTTATTCTGAAGTTTGGCTAAATAAGGAGGTTTTGCTTTTCAGAAATCTGTAAGCAGATGCTGCAGTGTTTTTCTGTCCCTTTTGGGAAATGAAAATATTTCCTAATGCAGGTGTAATTATATTCAGAGGTAGGGATGAGCCACAGCAATTATGGGTTAAATATTGATGAGGCCATATTTTTCCAAAAGAAATTGGGTAGAGGGGTTGGTGGGCAACAGACACAATATTATATGACAGCAAAAAGCTGACAACTTTTAGTAAGTGTTTGTAGAAGTATTTTCTTCAAGATTAGAGAGGCAGTGTGTGTATGAACCCAGTGAAGCTATTTGTGTGTTGCATTCAGTTCTGGCAGTCTTAAAGGCAGGGAAGGTGAACAGAGGGACATTGCCAGGGTTCCTGAGCTGCACCACAGGTTGTTTGCAGGGTGCGACACCAGCGATAACGCTGGCTTCCAGTATGTTCCCTTAGCAAGAGCCATGCAGCCCAGGGAAGTCCCATTCCCAGCCCTAACTGTTACGCCTGCCTGATAGTGGCGTCTCTGAGTCCTTTTCTCTAGGAATCTGGGATAAACCTAAAAGACTTTCTCCAAAAACCAGTTTATTTGTTTGCACAAAGGCATTAAACCTGTAGAGGCTGCTCTGTGTTGCCCTGGACATCTGTAGCTTCCATTTAGCCCAGCTGATTGTGTCTCTGCCTGGAAAAGCAGAGGTGCTTGTGGGCATCTCTCTGTGTCCAAACAGTTTACCTGCCCTTCCTCTCGCATTGTCCTTCAGTAGCTTGTCCAGATCCCCTTCCTTTTATGGGTCTGCAGTGGTTTAACACATCCTTGGTTGGGTATTTCTTAGTTTGAACTGGGCATGGGGTATAGCTGAGCACATAACCTGTTGCTCGTTTCTTCATGCCATAGCTTTACTTGTTTTCTTTAGTGATCCCTTTGGAGTAACTGCATCAAATATCCCTGGTGCAGACACACACACATTCAGAAACACAGATCTATTTCTAAGTATTCATCCCCACCTTGTTTAGTTTTCAAAGCAATCTCTGGCTCTTACCTGTGTTTTTAGAGCTCCGTGTACATTCAAGGCTGGGTAAAAGCAATGAATGAAAGTAACATCAGAGAAACATTTCTGTCAGTGACAAAATCTAAGTAAGACTCAAATTAAAGAGCAATGCATAGCTGTGCTTCCCCAGAGTGTCCCTTCCTCTGCTAACTGCAGCTTTGGGGCCTTTCTGGGTTTTGGGTGGTAATTTAGCATCTTTTGACAGATTTCCATTAATTTCACCAGCCACTTTTTGAAGTTATAAGTTTTCACTCACTACAAGAGTATTTAGCAAGAGTTATGCATGTTAACGTCATGTGTAGTGAAGCATAATGTGCTTTTATTTGTTTTGAGCCTGTTCGCTGCTAATTTCACCTGATGTTCCCAGTCCTGTAGGAAGATCCAGGGTGCAGTTGTTCCCTGTCCTTTCTGGTTTTCTAGGCTGCTGCTGAGTACCCAGCTGCTGATTTGTTGTGCTGTTAATTAGAATGGTTACACTGGGGTCAGCACTGACCAAATCACTTCACTTAACAGAGCTGCTGGTACCACACGAGACAAAATAGTAGGGGTCACAAGTACTGTCACATTTACTCCAGACTATAATTTTATCTTGAAGAAATGCCATCATTGTAAGCAATATACTTCCTATAGTTTATCTGATAGTTTGAGTTTTTATTGGGTACTTTAGGAAGTTTGAAATTTAAAAGTACATGTAGAAAAGAAAGATTTGTGTAGGTTAGAATGGGAACAAGTGTGGCAGAGGACTATGGAAGAAATTGTATTGTATTCTTTGGATATAAAAATAGAAAATAAGTGGGAGAGGAAATGCTGAGGCTGGAGATGACAGGGCTTTATATAATACATCACAGTATCACGGTATTGTAAGGTTGGAAGAGACCTTTGAGATCATTGAGTCCAACCTATGGCCCCACTCTATCACGGAAAGCAAGGCAAAAATGTAATACAGCAGCATGCTATGAAAGATAAAAATGGAATGCACAGTTAGAATGGCTTGAAAGCTATTCCCAAAGATGGTTCTTGTCATGGATCAGAGCAAAACATAATATATCACTACATGGCATCAGAAAGTGATACCACCCTGCTTTTATTGCATAGTGAACTGTGAATTACTAGGATAGCATGTTTAGTCCTTGAAGTATCCAATACGAATTCATCAAATACTTATATTCCTACCCAGCTTTAGGATGATCCTTTGGTTTGTACTGTTGTGCTTGAAAAGATGTTTCAGGTTTCTTCCCCAAATCTGTAACTGCTAATAGAGGGAATAAGAATTTATTATTTCCATTTCCTCTTATGCCTGTGACAGTATCTGGCAACTACTGTGAAACAAATTAATTTAACTAAATTCATATATGAAAGTTCAATAGAAAAACGTAATGGCTACAATCAGTCTGATTTAAACAAGTCGGTTAATGATTTCAGTGGGAAACATTTATATTAGTACTGAATGTTACAGGTTTTGCTGATGCCACATATGGCTTAATATAATGGTAAATAATGCAGACTGCTGTACTAGAAGAATATGGAGCGTTCATAGATATATAAGACAGGATAGACAGACACTGAATGTATTGATGCAGTCAATACTATGTCTAGCTGAAAATAAGGAAGCTGCCATAATCTGCAAAAGGAAATGCCAAAGGAAATTATGAACACATTAATAAAATATGTAAACAACAAAAAAAATCATGTAGCGTCTGTCTTCAGAATATTCAGAATAATATTTTTCGATGGATCTTCCTGCACACATACACAGCGAGTAGTTTGAGCTGTTTTTTCAAAGCTGTTTGTACATCTAAAGAATTGATAGGGTTTTAAAAACATTTTTTTAGCAAACCTGGTTTTTGTAGCTTCATAAACCTGAAACTTTTTTAAAAAAACTTGCTATCAAAATTCTCATCCTCAGATTATGGGAGAGGAGTGAGATGGAGGGAAGGGTGGCGTTCTCTGTACAGATCAGATTACTTCAGCTGAATGATCAGGTATTTTGTTCTTGGAATATGAAGGAAAGAAACAATATAATATTATTAAATACTAACCTTGTTCTCTTCCAGGTGCCTGTATAAAATGACAAGATAGAAAATAAATATTTTTCTTTTGGTTACTAACTCGAGCTTACCCCAACAGACCCAACAATCTTTTAATTTTGAAACAATTTAGAGACATTCAACCATTAATACCTGATAACTGTGTCAAAACCTCAGGCTGAATGCAGATCTCAGTCCACTGGAAACAAGGAGAACTGAATTTTTAGAGGCATAATGGAACATACCATTTACTGCGCTGATTACCATTTCGTGATGAGTATTGTGGATCAGTTTAACTTACGATATGGTTTTCCTTCTTTGATCTTGTATTAAATCAAGAGGTTGATTTTGATTGACAGATGTACTATCCAACGATTAAAATAATTTCTTTTCAGGCTGCTTAACTGACAGTATGATTATCTTTGCTATCATGGCAGATACATCATTCAAAATCACTGTATGGAGAGTCTTAAATCAGCATATTATGCTAAAGTGAATGATTGACAGGTGTCTAAAGACCAGAGTTTGACTCATAAAATTTCACTGTTTTTCTGTGTTATTTCAATTCATATGGGAATAGTAATTATTTAATTTGTTAATTTGATACATGCAGGAATACAGTACATAAATATTTAAGAGAATATTTTACTCTCTGTAGATGTTCACTTTCAGTTTTCCTTAAAATTTACTTCCCCAATGATGAATGGGAAGTGATCCAAATTATTTCCATGTTATAAGATATACAATATTTCTTCTTTGGTTGTAACCAAACAAAGGGCCCGTTAGGAGCTGCGGTATTTGTACAGCTGTACAGTACCTAGCCAGAAATATTAACTTTGGATGTAATATATTTATTGTTCTTGGGGGTGCTTTCATATTTGATATGTAATAAGTCAGTATCTAGGACAAGGCAAAGCTTTTTGTGTTAAAATATTATCTTTCTTGTTAACAGATAGCATTTTTTAGCATTAAATGTTAATTACAATGTTGCAATCAAACCATGGTTTGTGATGATCTGTCAAACTAAAAGGCATTTCTAACCATAGGAGTGAGGTCTGCAACAGCCTCGCAGTCAGAGCTGTGGAGAATTAGAAGTCAAAGGATCTGAAAGTTAGAGCTAGACCAGTCTATGGAATTGTGGAACAGCCTACTGTGGTAAGAAATGCCTGGGCTTACCTAGTATAGATGTTCCTTTATCTGTACTAGGGGGAGGAGAGGAAGAGATGAGCTGAGTGATAACAGATGAGGTTCATTCTGGATTTAAAATTTGTCAATTTTTACTTCTCGTATTGAAAGGGATCATCTTATTTTTTAGGTGGCCTTGTATTTACATCACTACTACTATTACACTCCCCTATTTATCCTTATAATTTCAGTTTTCTGCTTTTAAAAATCTATGTGAAATCTGTTTCTCTGAAAGAGAATGTCTCTCCTGCTGCCCACTGTTCTTAGGCATCTGCAGCACCTGGCAGTTATGAAATGTGCTTTTATGTGGATACTTGAAAAGGTAGCTTTGCACTGCGTGTATGATTCTATTTCTGCAGGCAGCTTCAGGAACCTGCCTGCCATTCAGAGAGCAGCAGTATTGAAAAATCTACATGTTAGTGCTGGATGCATTTATGGCCCTAAGCTACTATGATTCTTACAGAATTTTTACCTAATAGGCTAAAATACAGTTACAAGAGAGGCTGTACAACCAGGGAATGTATATGGCTTTTATGGTCCTGATATATACAAAGATGATTACTTACTTCATTTTGTTCCTTAACAGATAGGTGTCTGGAAAAGAAAGAATCATATACAAAACATTTCATTATCATAAAATAATAATCACTTTGAGTACTTAAATACTTTGATTACATCATCACTGGAAATTAACAGCCCTTGGCAAGGGAAGGATTTTATTACTGCTCTAGAATTTCAGAGGCTGGATATTTTTTTACGTAAATTATTTGCAGAAGAAGGTATGGACTACCATAAAGAAAGAATAGCATCCACTGAATTAATTATGGTAAATGAGAAAAGTCTTTGGGAGCAGGGGTGAGGAGATATAAATTATTATCAGCTTTTCAACACTTTTCATGTCATGCCAAAAAGTCTTATTGTGAACTTTAAAGACAGCTATACAGTTCCCTTAAAACTAAAGAGTTTCCAAAATGAAACATTCACAGAGGCAGAGTGTAAAGTGCAGAGGGAAGGAGGTGCAGACAAGCAGAAGAATGGAGAATGCTTCTTATGGTCCTGATGATTCAAGTCTAGCTATTTTCCTACCTTCTCCCAATCAACAGGAATAACTTCCTTTCCTGAGAAGGTCCATCAGAAAGCGTTCTCCCCTCAAGGAGGGTAGGATGAACACTCGTGCTTTTTAGCAGCATGTAACTTATAATGAGAGATAGAGGACCAGAATTTAGAGATTATGCAGCAACATTTTTGAAGGCTCCAGAATTTAGTCCCTGCTTAGGTTACGGCCTGGGCTGAGAAAATATGACAGTGAGTTATTTTGCTGAATCGAATCATAGCTGTTTTTTCAACACTTGTTTGGTGAGAAGTGGCATCTTTCTTGTGCCTGTGCTGAAAACATCAGCATGGAGGGTTTAAGAGGCAAGAAATCTGGGAATGATGTGTTCAGGGGAAGTTTCAGGAAGGCTAGGAGAAAGGAGAGGAACTTTCCTGGGTTTGGATATTTGCTTTTGTGTTGGCTTCTGCAATTTGTTAGCTTGGTCTCCAAGGTCATTATCTGACATGTGAAAGCCTCTGTTCAGGACACGGGGTGTGTGGGGAAGTCCTGCAGTGCCAAAGGTGTGCTGGTGAGGCTGGCCCTCAGCACGAGGGGACGTGCTGTCAAAGTTCAAAAGTTCAAATCACACCAAAACCCAAGATACATTCCAGGATCTCCCACGTGCCTGTTCCGTTTCTTTCTTTTTTTTTTTAGTGAGGCTAATTAGAGAGTGTATAAATAATGATATGTTTAATTTTATCAGTCTTCCAAATCTTGTTGGAAAACAGGACTGGCACTCCTAAATAACATCTGTGATTTGACAGTTTGCTTATAGTCTAGCAGATAACGGCTGTGGTGCCATCCTCCTCCACACTCAGCTCATGGGTATGTTTTCTCCTTACCAAGCTGTGGACTGGACTGAAGATGAATGAGAAATATTTTGAGTGAAGTGCTTGAGTGGGAAGTTCTTGAAGTATCTTCCCTAGATCATGTGTGGTCTTAGTCCGTGCCACTCCTCTCTTAATCGTGTGATTAAAATAAATAGTACAATAAAAGAAAACCAACCCAACCAACTATTAGAAGTATTTTAGTATCTATAACTGCAATGAGAAGTGAAGTTTGTTGTTATTATATTTGATGCAGCCTTTTACTTCTAGAGTAGGAAATGACACGTATTTATGTTACAGAATTTGGCTTTATAATAGAACCTTGCAAATCCCAGTGCTCTACATGCTGGTGTCTGCAAACATGGCTTATAACTTTTCACAGAGCTTCCAGTGTATGGGTTTCCTGACCTAGGGAGAGGATCAGTCATTGGATCTGGAGTTTTCCAGCTACAGGTCAGCCTAGGCATCTCAATATGAAGCTGCTTCATATTAATAAAATGTCTTAACAATCAACAGATTATGGAACTGAATCTGTGAAAGAACTGGAGCATAATTCATGAAAAAACCCTCAAACAATCTCTAATTAGAGTTCGCTGCTTAATTATCTACTTGTCTTTAAGCAGAAGATTATTTCATTAGTTTTTAAGCTTCCCCCCTCCTCCGGATTTGTAGTGACCTTTGTAAAATGAAGCCAAATTCCATCATGGTGAACTGAAACCACTTAAGGAGGGATGGACAGGATTGAGAGCTCTGTTGTGCCCAAACTTCTGGCTGCAATAGGTTTTTCACGAGAGGTGTTCGAGTGTTATACCCTGTAGCCCCTTGGTGTGTGTCATTCTCCTTCCTCGCAAATGCCCACCACCATCCCTGTTTGTGAACGTGCAGTTGGTGCACAGCAACAGCACGCGTGCCTTTGGTGACATGGCAGCAAGAAGTGTGCATTCATGCTCAGCTGGCTAGAGATGTGTGTTGAAGGCAACCAGACTCCTAACCTGACATGTGCATAGGCTTGGTCATGCAGCTGAACACAAGTGATTTGTGCGCTAGGCTCATTCACTCTTTGAGGATTCATTCAGGATGCTGAATGAACATTAGTGTCATATGATGGATGAGGGCAAGAGGGATAGGGCAAGAAATGACTTGTAGTCTGGATTTGTTGGTATCATGGCCTAGAGCAAGACTTCTGGCTGCAGATTAGTCATTTCTTTTGCTGATTGCAACGTCCTTGGGACGTGCAGTGTATATGTCTGGTGCTGTCAATGTATTTTCCCATCCCTTGATTCACCAACTGTGCTAAGCAAGTGCAAATGTTTCTTCTTAGAAGTGGTTGCAAAACTGCTAAAGGTTAGCAAGAAAAAGTAGGACAAACCTTAAATAAAATATTTGTGAAAGTTCTGCCTACTTTTCTAATCCTTTACTTCTTTACCATTATTTTGGAAGTTTTTTCTTTTAAAAATATGCTAGTGTCACATTACACTAAATACCACTTCTCTCAATTATTCACAGCTGTGTAAAGGCCTTCTAATTCTTAAGTAAAAGCAGAGATGTGATAGAGTTAAATTCTTGTGGTTTGTTTGGGGAGAATATTTTGCTTCTCAGGGAATGAGGGTGTGGAATGCACCCTTACCTTGTGGCTATTGCTGATACTGGAAAGGTGTGAGCTTGGCTGAATGTTTTCCTCGTGTGAAAGAACTGGCTGCTTGTCTTTGGCTCTGGAGGAAGTGGCTGATACTGCTTTGGCAGTGTCTTCAGGGGTCTAGAGAAGTCAAAGGAGAATTTGAAGAACTATTAGGAAATAAAGGAGGTAAAGGTACTATATTGTAAGTGCAAGCTCAAGAAATAAAACACTGGAATTTTCCAAGAGCGTTTAAATGTTATTGTGCTGAGCTTAGCTCAGGCCTAGGAGCTTCTTGGGGCCCCTCAGTAGCAATAGTAATTTTGGATAATATCCTACATTTGCAAGACATTACTGTGTTACGTGCTTTTGTGCGCTTCGCCAGTATATGCCAAGCACACATATTGCTAATGCTGATTTTCTGTGTATAAGGCCCAGCCAGGGAACACAATGCAGTTCATACATACAGGAGAACATGCTTTTCATCCCAGAAGACTCACAGCTAACATGAGCCCAGGGGTTTCTGGCAGATGTGGGTATGCTCTGCCTGTGCTCTGAGACAAGCCACTCACAGCCCCTCTCCTGCTTGAAGCTGTAGCGTGGAGAACCTGGGTGAGCAAAACTGGAGGTGCAGCTGTGCTGCACTGCAGACCTGCTGGGGAGGGAGCCTCATGCGTTTGCACAGTACAGAGCAAAATTAAACCAGGTCAGGGTTAAAGTCCATTCTGGTCATCATTGTACAAACAGAAACAAGTTTGTAGGATAATGAAGGAGAATGTTCTTGTTTCTGCAGTTTTACAGTTTTGAATTTGTGAAGCTACGCTGTCCTTTTACGGTCATTTAATATTTTAGCAAAAAATAATCTGAATATGTTTGTAATGCTAATCATGCTTTAAACTTGTTTATAGCTTTTACAGCAGTCAGTACAGGCACTGAGGAATAAGCTGGTCAGTCCTGGATGACCTTTTGAAAGGAAGTCTTAATTGTAGCTGTTATTGTTGTTTGGGGCTGAAAAGATCAAGAAGCAAATATTTTTCTACGATATGCCCACAAAAATTAAATTCATGGAATAGAGCTTGGTCCATCTTGTATGGGAACAAGTGGCAATATTCCAGTTGATTTCTATGGACATGGTTTAGACTTGTAGCAGAAAAATGGCAGAGATTTAAAAGGCAATGAAGTCAATATTATGGTGAACACAGTCTTAAGGCACAAACAGAAGATTTTTTTTCCCCCCAACTTTTCCAATTTAAACCTAGGTTGAACAAGATTTCTATACTTTTCACTTGGTTGTAGGCTCAGCCAAGTTCATTTTAAATATTCAGGCCTGAGCTCCAGCTATCAACGCTTACAGCTTATGTTTTATTCTCCCTAATTTCATTTCAGAAGCTAAAAAAGGTCCAAACAGAGCCAGGTAGTAAAAGGATGCCAGCTGATTCCAGTCATCTGTTACCATCAGTGGTACAGATGGATGTGAGTGTTCATTAGCATCGAGTTCCCCAAGGACTGCAGGTAAGTGACCTCTTATGTGATCTCACCGTGGGGGAGGCATGGGGTTCTGGAAAAGAGAGGAAACAAAAAAATCCATGTAAGCTTTTTTAACTTGTTTTAGCAAGAGAAATGTAGAGTGTTTAGATTAAGTGGACCTTCCAGTGTCGACAGTTTATGTACTCTACAACACATAACATCATGCTTCAATATACTGTGTTAAAATAACTGAGGGATAAAAGATGCGTACATGAACTATGAATGCAAATAAGTGCGACAACATAAGACTACTGAAAGGAGTTCACTTTTCCTTTAGTTGGTGCTAGCAGAACTGCAGCAAGCTTCAAAAAATATATTCAATGGCAAAATGACCTGTAAACATTTTAATTGATGAAAGATTCAGCTTACCTGGGGTCCATGCATTTTGACTCCTTCTCCTAAAGAAAATGATTAGTATTTGTTAATAGAGTGCTGTCCATATAATTCACAAGTACAGGTACGGCTTTATTCTGGTATTGTTATTGGCAGCCCAGCCCCATCCTTTCTGCTCTGCCTCCAGAACTCTTTGGTTCGAGGTCATGTTGCTGTCCCCATGGCCTTCGTCCTATGTATCTCATCTGTGTCTCCTTAACTTTTCCTGCTATCAAATGGGAAACACTATTTTCTGTGAAGCTGGCGGCTTCAGAGGTGCAGTTATTTGTGGCTGTTATTTGTGGGCGTGAGGGCAAGTCACAGCCTAGACATGAGATGGAAGGCTGGGATTTACTGTGTGTCCTCTTTTGGCACGCGAGGACGGTGGGCTCTGGGTGGGGTTCCTTTCACGTGCTGTGGATTTTGCTTGATCTGTACTTTATTGAGCCTCTTAGGGGTGGGTTTGTGGATGAATTCAGATGCAATTTGTAACTAATTCTCAACTATTTCTGCACCTCTCCATGTAAAACACAAGACTCGGCATACTTAGATAGTTAGGGTGATCATAGAAGTGTTGGGAGTCTTCTTGCGCTGGGTCATCATAGAAGTGTAGAGAATCTTCTTGTGCTGTAGCCAAGTAAAACATTTTAATATAAATCACAAACATTAATTTCATAAGAGAAATAACAAGGACTTAGTTAAAGCAGGAAAAAATATATTTATTTTTTTATTAAGCCTAAAATGTAAAGTAAAGGAAATAAAAAGTCATCATGATACTTGATAAAAGAATTTTGGTTTTACATCTGACTTTCAGAATGAAACATCTTGAGGATGATATTTATTTGGGTATTGTAAATTTAAATATTGTTCACAGACTATTTTTATGTGGTTGTAAAGTCATTTGGGATGCATTTTTTGTCTGTTTTGATTTTTGTATAGAAGTTTATAAAAATCTTGAAAAGCAATGGAAGTAAATATTTTTTTCCAAATTTACTAAGATGACTGATTATATAAATTAACATATGGCATCTTAGCAATAAAAACCCCTGTCTTACTCTATTTGCATTAGATTTTGAATTTGAAAATATTTTTGTAAGTTCTATGTACTGAAATCCTAACTAATGCAAAAATAAAAGACATGCAATATATCTTAAGTTTTCCTGCAAGTAAACCATAACAAATTGCTCCGAGTAAAATAATGTTACCTGAAATATTTAACAGTTCTAGAAAATAACTCTTGACAAATATTCTTCTGTGCTGTTCATGCCATCTTGTGGCAAAGCCACTTAATAGCACTGGGCATAAGAGTAGGTGTTAACATATGTGTAATAGCAATGTCATTATTATCTAAAAATAAGAGAGTCCTCTATAAGCGCTCTTAGCTCAAAATGTACTGAAAATATGCATAAGTTGCATTCTTGAATTGCAGAGTTTACCTGCCTGCACTCTCTTTGGTTGATTTTTCTTAATGTCAGCACACATCTCGTGGAGCCAGACAAAAATGTGAATCCAATTACTAAATCCTGGTGGAATCTGGGGCTTTATCCAAACTGGCAAACTGTCAGTGGGCCTTTCCTACTGATTCCACAGATTTTGAAGCTGACTAACTTGAATTTCTCTCAATTCAACTTTTTTACAAGCTACATCAGAATCTGCTGACAAAAGTCAGTCAAACGTTGTAGTGCTTAATTTCTCATAATCTGTAGGAATTATTTGACTCAATGTTTGCTATTAATGATATAAACTAAAAGGGAAAAAAATCAAATTCTGTTTTCTATGGAATTCTTCACATTATTTTTCTTGTTGGTCAAATATACTTCTGAAAATTAGCTGTTTCAGCAAATGTAGGAAGGATCGTATTTTCCTTACTTGGAAAATACATTCTTTTTGACTGCATGTGTCATATATCTGAGAGATCTGAAAATTATATGAGAAAAAACATCATTACCTTTCAAGGGTAATCAGATATTTAGTCCCACAGTAGTTGACTGGATGAGATAGTGCTACGTCTACAGTATATCAAATATATTTTTCTGGATAATTTTTTTTTTATATAGAAACCTACTTTTAAAATAATCTTATGATTGAGCAAACCACAAATTAAAAGATTTAATAAACACCTCATTAGGTTCTTGAAGAGTAAGATAGCAGTCTGTCTCTGATTTCACCACAAGAAACACATCTAACAAAAATTAAAGGTACACTGGTTACACAAAATTATAGAATTTTGAAGGAAATTTGCAGTTAATGGTAAAACAGTGGAGAAAAAAATGCTTGGTGATATACCATATAATTAGCATACTCTTAGTCAGAGAAAATTGTCAGATCGCTTTTGTAAATAGTTACCCTAGGATGTAAGTCCTTAGTAGGAACTGCTATAGTTGACATTACTATTTAAAAATAGATTATGATTTACCATATATTCTTAAAAAATGCCTAGGAGGGATAGGGGCTAAAAAGCAAGGGAGGATGAGAAGTAAAGCATAGTAGGAATCTTGCAGCCTTTTGGTGGAACAGTTCAGGAGATAAAATCTAGTGCAAATTTTGTCAGATAAGTGGCTACTGTTCTGAAAGCTATGACTTTTCTGTCATCTGCCATCTCTCCTTGTGTACAAAGCTAAATACAGAAGCAACAATTCCTATTTTTGATTGCAGAAATGGGTAGATTTTTATTGTACCTGTAACAGTTGGCGTGCTCCTCCCCTCCAGAAAATACGTGTGTTTCTGTTAATAAAATCAAATAAAGACATGATTTTAATCCTCGTCCTTGAAACTATGGCTCATTGCAAAGGTGCTGCTCAGGATGAGCGCCTCTAACTCTAGGCAGATCCCTCGCAGTCAGTGAGTGAAAGCAAATGTTGAGGACATTGGTGCAAAGTAGAGCAGGAGTGGCTGCAGGAAGTGGTGCGACCTTGTGCAATTGAATGCTGTGTGGCTGAAACTGTAAATAGACTGCACTTCGCTTTCAGTGCTATTACAGAAAAGAGGAAACCTGTCTGTGACTGGGGTTTAGGGTCCTTACTTACAGCTGAGGATTGAGGGGGCTGAGATGTTTGCTGGCTGTTCATTGGTGAAGTGGCACCTGAAGGCCTTAAACAACGTTTATCTGTAAACAAGGAAGAAAAAAATGGGTAATTCAGTAATACTGTATTTTAAGAAGAAGAGGTTTTAATGTTCAAAATATATCTTTTGGGTCAGATCTTGTCATTTTCATAGCATTTTAATGTTTTCCTTTTCAGAACTTAACTGTCCTCATAGTATCTGTATTGAGGACATAAGCGATAGCTTTCTGGTTAACCTTCTCGCTGCGGTGAAAAAAAAGCCTTCGTAGGCTGATATAAAGTCAAGTCAGACACTTAACCTAAATTGTGATAAATCAGTGTATTTGGTTTTCATTTGAAACTTTGTTCTTGGCAATGCTGTTGTGTTGCTCTGGTTCTGTGAGGGGTATGTAGGGGTTTACTCTCTAGACAGATTTTTAGGTTTTACTTTAGCTTTTAATAAATACTCCACCCATGGCCATCTAAAAGAAATGGACAGGTTGTGCACTAGCAAGTGTTTTCAAGTCATTAATTTTCTATCTCAAGGGCATCGTCATTTGTCTAGGAAAGATGGAAAAATGGGTTGCTAGCATTAAGTTTTGCCCTTCTGAAATGCATTTTCAGACCTTTCCTCGCCCTTGTATACTACCACATTATAGTTGCTGGGCAAAACACATACAAAAAGAAGGTTTTTGTTTAATGTGTTTTCTCTGAAAATGATGTCTTTTTGGATATTTCAGGACAGTCTTACATAAATAACAAAGATGCTGACTGCTGGCCAAAGTCTATTACTAACCAAGATAAAAGTAATATTTGGAATTTACTTCATATTTCCAAATAAAATGCATGGATGAGTCTTTGCAACATAACATAGAATATCTGGATGTTCAGACTGGTTGTGATTTACTGATATTTAAAGGCATCTATTTGTTTAGACAACAATCTAACTGCCAAAAGAATGAGTAGAAAAATCTTTGCTGACTTTGATGTGAAATGGAGCAAGCTTTCATGTATTGATCCAGTATTTTCAGATATTTTTTGTTTCTGGTTTCCATTACTCCTTCTCTAGGATTTCCTCCCAATTTTTAATGATTTAAAACCTCCACAGAGTGTTTACAATGGTTTCAAGCAATGGATACCTAGGATGATTTTTTCATTTCCCTAAATGGGATATTAATTGGCTGTTTATGTTTGGGCATGGAAATGGTTGTTGGTTTAACCAGTCAGTTTTTGCATGTTCCAGGTGGGGAGGGATCACAGGATTTCTCTCATAAAGATAATATTAAAATTACAAAAGCAGCGTGTAGTTATTAATTTAACATAATCTGATGGAAATGAGGGTAACTATTGAAAATGAAGATGTGGACAGAGCTCTTGTTTCTGCCCACCAGTGTTCTATTTTTCAGTTGGACTGTTTCATTTAAAAAACATCTGGACTGAAACCCCCAAATCTGTACTGTTCCTATTTACCTCTAGATTTGGCTCACTTTCCGCAGACAGCAAAATTTACCTGCATATTCGGATTCTTGTAGAGGTTTGGCAGGAAGAATTCTCAAAGCGTGGAGGGTCTCCAGAGTAGAAGAACTTACAGTCTCATAATCACCTTCTTCCTCCTCAGACACCTTGGAGTAAGATTGTAAGTCACTCTTGCTCTGGATAGAAGAACAGTTAGGTTCAATATTAATTTCAAATTTGAAAATATTTGATTAACAGAACCAGAGATTTTGGTGCACAGGAAATTTTCCGATGGAAATTCAAGAGCTGGAAAGAAGTTTAGCAAAGATTTTGACGATCTAGATTTTTGATTTAGATTAATAAAAAAGCCATTTGGGAGACAGTTTAGGGCTCTCTCTGAATTTGGCCTGTCAACACTTTTGAAAATATTATTAAAGTATTTAATTTTATGGTTAGTGTAGATATTTGAACTTGTGCCCTTCATTCATTCATAGAATCATTCATAGAATCATAGAACCATAGAATTACCCAAGTTGGAAGGGACCCACAAGGATCATGAGTCCAGCTCCTGTCCTTGCACACGACACCCCAACACTCACCTGTGTGACTGAGGGCATTGGCCAAATGCTGCTGTAATGCTGGCACACTCGGTGCCGGGACTGCTTCCCTGGGGAGCTGTGCCAGTGCTCCACCACCCGCTGGGGGAAGAACCTCTGCCTGATGGCCAACCTAACCCTGCCTGGCACATCTTCCTGCCATCCCCTCCAGCCCTGTCACAGGGCCCCAGAGAGAAGAGCTCAGCCCCTGGGTCACCTCCCTCCCCTGTGAGAAGGCAGCAAACAGCTCTGAGATCCCCCCTCAGGCTCCTTTTCTCCAGGCTGAACAGACCCAATACCTTCAGCCGCTCCTCATACGCCTTCCCCTCCAGAGCCTCCCCAGCCCTGTGGCCTCCTCTGGATACTCTCCAGGAGCCTGATGTCCTTTTATCCTGTGATGCCCAAAACTGCCCCCAGTGCTCGAGGTGAGGCCGCACCAGAGCAGAGGGGGACAATCCCCTCCCTCGCCTGGCTGGTGATGCTGTGCTGGATGCACCCCAGGGCACAGTCGCCCTCTTGGCTGCCAGGGCTCTGTTGGCTCATGTTCCACTTGCTGTAGAGCAGAACCCCGAGTCCCTCTTGGCAGGGCTGCTCTCCAGCCTCTCACACCCGAGGCTGTCCGTGTATCCAGGGCTGCTGTGTCCCAGGTCAGATCCTGGCACCTGTCCTTGTTAAATTCCGTGCATGTGGTATTTGTATTGTGCTAACTGTTAACATGTGTTACTTGCAAGAATATATAAGCTATCTCATCACATGTGTTACAATTTAAAATAGAAACATGCACTGGTTTTGAGAATTTGTGCTAGAAAATATGCAGTCCAAGTGAACATGATAGCAAGTGTGCATTGAACAGTGGGGTCCAGAGGAATGTTGTACTAAGAGTGACTTAGGAAATCTCTTGTGTCTATGAACTTGCACTAGGTTTGTTCAATTCTAGAGTCCTGTTCCACCCTTCATAGTCATTGTTTGCACGCTGCCGTGTAACTGCTGGCTCCCTGCAGGAAGATACATGCACAGAGAGCGCAGCCAATTGAACTCAGCTGAGGGCAACCAGGGTCTGTAAGTTGTGTTTTTCTACCCGGGACATTATAGGTGCATCTACACGCTTGATCTTCCCTGATGTTTGTCTGTTTCCTGAACTCACTGGTAATGGGGAATCAATGGCTTCCTGAGGTGTCTTCCACTAGTTAACTGTCCTTTCTCTTCCTGCTTTTTCTCTTGAGTGCTATAAATTAAACCAATTTCAAGGACACAAAAAAAATGGTTACTATTCACTTTATTTCAACCTTATTATGCTTAGTGCCTAGAATTATCTCTCCTTTTAGTCTTCTCACTAAGCAAGTACAATTCTTTAAAGTTTTGTCAAACAAACTGAAAAGATTTTGAACTTCGTATTGCTGGTGTTACTTTTGTGTGAACTGTCTCCAGGTTGAATGTATCTTTATAACAACATCAAGCAGAAGTGTTCTTGACAGTACATTTCAGGGTGAGGTTTACCTTTAAAAAAAACACTGCCACATCCTATACAGGTTCTTCTGTTGTGCGACTCTTCTGTTCAGTAGCAGACCACTGTCAGCTAGACTGAGGGTGAGTGTTTTTTCAATCAGCTGTACAAACCCTTTACACGTATTCATCTAGACCAGGTCACAAGCCTAACAAAAATCAAGATATATACCATCTACTGTTTTCTTTTTTGCTTGTTATGGTTGTATTTCTGCCAAGAAGTAAATTACTTTGGTTTGAGGAGTTGAAGAGATGTTCTTCATGTTCACATTAGCAATTTTTTACATAGTCAGAGTTATTATTTTCCAAAGATACTTTCAGACTGACTTTAAGAATCTCTCTGGGTATCCACTGAACCCTCAGGATTTGCTTTCTTTTTGAAAGAAATTGAGGCCAGCACTGTTCTTTTCCACTGTTTTAGGAACTCGGAATTCCTTGAAGAGTTCCCAAAGATAATAAATTAATGTCTCCGAAATGACTTAAAATACTTTCTTAAGTTTCTTAGCATAAGTAAATATTCTCCTGGCTGTTCTTTCCCTGTTCTACTCTGTGCTATTGCTGTCTTCTGATTGGTATTAATCCCATATAGTGTCTGATTGTAATTAACATTTCTATGAAACCTGAAGCAGCTGAAGTATTGATTGCACCAACCTTGTTTAGTTATGCTTTACTTGTTCAACTTACTTATTAAGCAGTAGACCTGTGCCTTCTTTTCATCTTTCTCTGACTTGTGAGGTATTTGCAGTCTTTTCTTACATGCCTGAGCTGAAATTCAAAACCAGCTTTCATATATAGATGGAAAGAGTTAGAAATGTGTGCTGTTAACTTTTCAGCTTTCATTTGCATTGGTTACCTATTAAACCTTGAGGCTTATGAGTTACAGACTTGCTCAGCTTTACTGCTGTTATTTTCACGTGATCTTATGATAAAGGTATAATTTAGATTCAGATCGTAAATGGAAAATTGACTAGTGAGCAAGTCATTTCTTTAATTTAGCTCCCACTAAAACACAGTAAAAGTTCTTATATATACTTCAGAATTCTCATGCTGTGTCTTGCATTAACAAAACAATGAGGATTAAATTTTCTCTTACCAGAGTTACAGCCAAGATGATGTTAAGAGACATCAAGAAGCGAAAGAAAAGTAAAATCTTAGAACAGTGTGGTACTTACAAAAGGATAGTTATTAGCAGGAACAGTCCTTCTGTTTTCTGTATGAAATGGAGAAAAAATGTCAGCAGGTGTCATTTTGTAGAAAATGGTACAATAGCTAATAACTTATATAAAGGAATAAAGTCTGCCAACTGCACAGTATTTTACAGATGCTAAAACAAAGGAGGTGAATTAATCCATCCATGAGTTTGTTGACCCACACAATGCATGAGGAAGTCAGCTGTGTGGAAACAGGATTCACAACCAGTAGCACGTCTGAGTCTGCCCACAGAAAATACTCAGAGAAGGATGTGCTTGAACTCCTCTCTCTCTCTGAGTTTTGCTGCTTAGTGCAGAACTGTAAGGACTCACCCTGGGGATCCTGGCCTCGAAATCTCCCTTCTGTATAAAACCAGATCTTGTTCCAGGCCAAAGAGATGGTGAACATGAGTGTGCTTACTTGAGAAGAGACTACCCAGTTCTGCTGTTAACATGCTTTACATGTAATCAAACCAGCCACAGTCTAACCTTGTCCAGTACGTGCGCTTGTTCTGAACTGTTCAAACAATCCTTGCTTAGGCTGCCTGAAGCCTCACAAATCTTACATCTGTGGCTACACAATAGCCTCAGTTCAAAAGCAGAGCATGGAAGTCCTTCTGTTGATCCTAATCTATAGCACAATCACAGCATGCTCTGCTGCTTAGGAAGGAGGGAGGATTGTGGACTGAAATCCTTTTATGCCAAGGAGAGAGTTAAAACTAGACCTACTTCTTGCTCGGGTGTTGTAACCGGTGGGAGTGTGTGAAGGAAGGGTAGCATCCCACAGCCTTCCTTTCTAGCTGTGTCTGTACCTAAACAGCCTGTTCACAATTGTCACTATTGCTCTTTCAGTGTTGAATACTGCATGAGCCTGGTATTGCGGAGTTCTGTATTCCCCAGCAGATGGCATTGAAAGTTCATTTATTCAATAGATGTAGTACTTCTGTCTGCTCAGAGGGTCATTCACAGGGGCTGGGGTGGGGGAGGAAGAGTAACTAATGCAAATTCATTGCCTGATTTTCTGTTTAGTTTTGCTGGTGTGAATCAGAAGTAAGCCTGGTTATATCAATGACATTAGGTGGTACCTAATGAAAAAAAGGCAGTCAGTGTCTTTTTACTTCTCTTAATAAAAAATGTTAGTTCTATCCTCAACAATAAGAAATTAACAACAGTGGTAAACATTGAAGGTATTAGCCATGCGTTTCATGGCTTCATGCCAGAGGAGGACTGTTTGACACAAGCCTTTGGGGTGATTTATTGCTATCCAACATCAGTTTACAGTTTGATGTCCAGGTTAATTTATAATCTATTCTGTGACACAGAAATCACCAGAGCCCGGAGAAACTCCAACCCTCCCTTCTCCTTTTCTTCTAATGCCTCCTTTGCACAGCGTGAGTGGAGAGGCAGAGTTGCTGCTGTCCTGTGGGTATTCCCTTTATAGAAGGTGAATGCCCAAATATTTGCTCTGTGCCAGCTGAGGAGTGCAAACCAGCTGGAAACTGCTCCTCCTGTTATTTAAGGAAGACAGTTTGGTAGTGAAGATGAATATTTCACTCTGTCAGCTATTGCGCCTTTGGAATGAGAAGTGCTGTGTGCCATGCTGGTGGTGGAAGACCATCAAAGAGGCTCACTGCTCAGGAAGGGATTGGTTTGATGTCTGCTATATATATATTGTCCTGGACTATCTGAGTTCATGGCTTCTGGTTCATTGGCTGTTGTATAGGGATGAAAGAGGACAGAATCTTTATGCCAAGTAATTGCAATCAGCTGGACCTTCTTTCCACTGCAAGCTTAAGACCTTCATCTGGCGGAAACTGGAATTTCCTCAGGCTGTAGGGACTGATCATATCTTATTCAGGCTTAAAATTTTTTGTTGCTTTGCTACATCCTCTGTGAAATTAACAGAGTATATCAGTTATAACAATAGTAAGGAGTTATATTTCTGTGGCATATGAGTCTTTCTCCCAGTTGACAGAGAATGCCTGATGTCAAAGGACAAAAGGGAATAAATTAATTTCTCTTCTATTTGCAATCGAGTAAAATTGTCTACATTTTGTGGCAAACTTGCCTGCTTTTCATAGTGATCTAAAAAAAGTCTTTTCAAAACGGTTACAAGTTAGCAACTTGTACATGAAACACAGCCCTTTAAATGGGAAGCAGAAAGTAATCTATTCCTATTGACTTCAGTTAGTCTGTCAATGCACAGGTTTTTCAGTCTCTGTTCATGATGTTTCAGCTAGTGAGACAAAGAGAGAACATATTGTGGGTTATATTTTAATGAACTTTGTAATCCTAACTGGGTGTCTCCTGACCACTTCAATAGGAAAATAAAAATAAGAGACTTGAAATGCTGCAAGGAATAACCTGCACAATTTTCAGTCACTTTTTCTGTCTTGTCCAAAAGTACAATGTAAAAACTTGTTTTGTTTAGTGCGTGGGCATCTTACTCTAGCCTCTAGAGGGGTTAAGCAAGACAAATAGAAGCTTCCTGAATTGTGTAGGTTTAATTCCAGGACCAAAAGGCTCGGCATGCTTTGCTTCAAAGACTCCGAAGAAGGCATAAGAATAAATGTCAATTATGGTGAGCTGTTGTGATGTGATTTGGGCAGCTAACCACAGAGAACAAAAGACTGGCAATAGGATGATAGAATGCTGGGTTTTATTTTTCCAGAACTGGGGGGAGTGTTTCTACTCTAAATACGCATTTTCTGTAGGTTTCCTGTTTATATAGATACTGAATACATTTAAGCAAACAGCATAACATAGTAAAAATCTAGTGAACTAATGAAATTTATCTGGCTATCTATGCCCGTGTTTAGTTTGATAATTTATACGCTTTGCATTAAATGTCTTCTCACTCAAGTACAGTTGTGAAATAGGATATACTTTTTCACTGACTTAAGTAGGAATGGTATTTTACTTATGAAATCCATGAGATTTAAACACATATACTACTGACCATAATCTGTCACAGAATCAGATTTAGAGATCCCGTGTCCATGTCCTGCTGTTTTGGAACAGGAAGAGAGGAGCCCATCATAAGTGGAGGCCGAGCAAAAAGAACAGTTCCCTCCCTCAGTTGCTTTCTAAAAGTCATCAGCCAGTGTAGTGTTTTCAGTCTCCATCAAGTGGGTGACATTGATGGCTTTTTGCGATGCATTGTATCATGAGGGTGACGTTTTTTTGGGACACTCTTGAAGTAAACACGTTTTTGCTTCCTTCATTAGTGGGTATCCAGTTTCCACTTAGTGCATATCCATTTATCTTCCTTTTTTCTTACAATACATTTTAATTTTTGTAGTCTTACAATGCTCTGATCCATCACACCATGCATGTTACAAAGTATCAATGACTCTGTGTAATAAATATGGTAAAAATACATGTTATACTACTTCCTTTTTCAGTAGTGAAAGAGTTTTACCTTTTGGATGTACATCCAGATTCATTGCTGCACGTATGTTTGGGCAAGATCTAAAGAAAAAAAAATCCACTTAAATATTAGACATTGTCATTTCTATGAAACTTCTGGAAAAGTCTGGATAAACAGAATGAGGGAAAGCTGCAAAGATAATAATAAAATTTGAAAATTTATTTGGCAGATTTGGAAATTCAACAGTCTTGGGTCAGATCTTACATTTTTGATCACTTCCATCTCCAAGTTTGGTGCAGTTAAGAGAGCTCTACTCATTTTGCAAATATTCATTTTACACAAATATTGTAACAGCCTTGTTGATGCTTTAGTGTATTTGGTATATTGTTCGAGGGATGAATTTGCTTAGGGAGATAGGAGTTAAGCTGTCTTTTAGCATGCAGCTGTGTCACTGCACATGGCTCCCTTCCCATTCTGCCAGCCAGCAGAATAAGTATAACAATTTCCCCTAGTCCTGATGTGGTGTTCTTCCATCCTGCTCTTTCTCTGTATTTGGAATATCTTCTCCCAAGTGACAAGCGATAGGACGAGAGGAAATGGCCACAAGTTGTGCCAGGGAAGGTTTAGACTGGACATTAGGAAGAACTTCTTCACTGAAAGGGCTGTGAGGCACTGGCACAGCTGCCCAGGGAGGGGGTGGAGTCGCCATCCCTGGAGGTGTTCAGAAGACAGATGGATGAGTTTCTTATGGACAGGGGTTAGTAAGGAGATAGACATGACTGGACATGATGATCTCAGAGGTCTATTCCAATACCTTAGGATTCTATGATTCTATATGAGTGTTGAAGAAACACATAAATGGATCTTGACCTTACTCTCATGTCCTGGATCGTCGTTCTCTCACCATCACCCTCTTTGCCCACTGAACTTTAGCTCTGTATCAGCCTGTCCAGCAATATTTATGGATCATTGTGTAGCAGTACTTAGTATTCAGAAACAAGAAATATTTTGCAATGAGGATGTGGCAAGGGATCATATTAGGACTGCATTAACGCACACTTATTTTATCTAGTGTCTAAGTATTCACCCTTGGAATTGCCTAAAGTTTGTCAAATACCAACACAAATCTTTGAGTTTTAACTGCTCCACTCTTAGAATTACAAGACAATTTAGGTTAACAACAGTTTTTGAACAAGGAGTGGTTTCCTATTTAGTGAACAGGCTGTGAACCACAGTAGAATCATCTGGTCTTTTGTTATCTGCTGCTTAAGAGCACAGACACATCAGTAATAAAACTTTAATTGATGTTACTTATCAGTGCTTTAAAAGTAATTTATTTACTTACTTATTTTTTGGCAAAGTTATCTTCCTGCTGTTTGAATCTGCTGGGCAATGCACTGTCATTTTCCAATTAGCACTGACAGAACTGAAAAAAGTTTGCTGTTAGTAAATGGCAGTAGGTGGGGAAGCAATGCAAGTAGAGTTGAAAAGCAAATTTTCAAATCTGGGAAATGCATATATGTAAGTGATTCCCTTCTTCTATACCTCAAGCATTCCCATTCTCTAAATATTTTTATAGTTTTCTTGTAGTTTTTAATTATTTGGAAAACAGAAAAAGAGTTTGCTACTGAGAACATGAAATGCTAGAAACTGAATTCTTCAGTCCAGTGTTTTGGTTTCTTTAGTGTAGGGTACTTATTGAACTCTTGTATAACTAAATAACTTGTATAACTAAATAAACTAAAACTCAGGGGCCCCTATCCAAGATTTCTGTTGCCGGTAAAGTATTTGCTAAACCCCAGTAATGTAGCTATCAAAGCAACAGAGATCTATTCCATTGGCTTCTCTACTTCTGGTTGATCTTGAGCCACATTTAGGAACAGAGCTCCTTATTTTACCCATGTAAAATAACACTGGTCTGTAATTCCTTGAAACAAACCTCACTTTGACCCTTTGACTACTAGAGACTTCAGTCTGCAGCAAAAGAGTTAGGATTAGCTCACCAAATAATTCTTACAGATTGTAAAGGTGGTCATGTTCTCCTGAATAATGTCACTTGCACATAGTCCTGCCTGAATTCCTTTAAATTCATAGATGGTATAATCAGTGCTGCCAAATCAAGTTTCAATTTTTCTTTTTAAACATGACCTCAAATTGTATTAAAAAACCCCCACAGCATCAAGCACCCTACTTTAATCAATATTTGGACATGCACATTGACAGTTAATTTTTCTAATTGTCAGTGTGGAAACACAAAAGGGCAAAATGCAAAGATGCAAATATTAGAAGAATGAGAATACATGATTTAATATTTTATTTTCAGCTGCAAGAGGAATACTTGAACAATTGCTATAACTAGATCATTTTGGTTAAAGGGTTAAATTTATACTGCTGAGTTCTTTCTCTTGTACATCAGCAATACAAAAGGTAGCTGATTTCTGCCATCTCTGTGCTCTTTATCATTCATGTATGATAAACAATTTCATTTCTTGCAAAACTCTTCCTCTCAACTCCCCCTAAGGCAGCGTGTATTACAAATGGAAAAGTCTATTGCATATGGATATTGTACATACAGTGAACGTGTTCTTTTGTGTTGGAATTTAGTGCATTCCTCCCTGACCCTTCTGCTGGCGAATTTCCCAATGTGCAGCTGACGAGTGACCTGCAAGTTCTCCCTTGCCTGCATCAGGGAACTGTTTCAGTCTGTTTAGTCTGGTTTTGTGTCTGTGTGTGAGGTGCAGCGCTGAGGTGGAATTCCTCTACAGATCCTTCATCAGTACATACATATTGCTGGTCACTGGAAGCATAAATGGCTCACAGGTACAGGATTTGTCAGAAGCGGGTTCAGTCTGTGAGGACCTTTTGGGTGATGTATGTTAAAAAAATCCCCACCTTGCCCCAAAAGATTACACAAGTTGTCTTTTTTTCACCATTTTTGCTTTTAAATACAGCTATACCATTTTTAAAATCCTCATGTCTAATTATAGGACCAAAGCATTTTTTCCTTTACAGATTTTCTTCATTCTCTGATCAGTGCTACAGGAGCAGTGCTCCCTCCTGTGTCAAATCCTTCTTCATGAGAGACTGTAAATGGCAAAATTTGGCCCAAAATATTCAAAAGCAATTCCCTATTGGTTAAACATTATTGCAGTTATCTGTTTTTGTAGATACTTATTTTTGCAGTTATTTGCTTATTTATTTGGTTTGGCAGAAGTGTTTGAGAGCTCCTACACATCCTCCCTGTCCCTAGTTTGAAAATCCAGGCACATACAGGGCCCATGGAGAGAGAAAACCACTTTTGTATCACTTTACTATTGAAAAAGGTCAGTATTATATTTTATAGGCTACTTAATACAACAAAAGTGTCCTGCTATTTATCACTCTGATTATCCCAATCCATGGCTTAAAGCTATTTTCTGAAAAAATGTTTACCAGGGTGATTATTAAGGGATAAACCAGCTTGTTTGCTGAAATGGTGACTAAAGGTGGTATGTGCCGCACACATGGCAGTGTGAGTGAATTTTGGGCGACTTTGGAATCACAAAGTCATTCACAGAGTGGTTTCAAACACAGCATACTCTCCATTCTGTTCTCTGTGAACATCTGCCTTTTTAGGCGCTGTCACTTCCTAGAGGGCTGGGCTGGGAGGAGGCTTGGCCTCTGCTGTGGCCCTGATGAAGCCAACCTGAAGCCAGCAGGAAGCCCTGCGGGCCCGTAGGGGAGCTCAGGAGCCCATCCTGGGGGGGTTCTCCCAGCTGAAGGCAGCTCAGGTTTGAAAGCCGCTTGGGTGATGCACCTGCCCGGCCTCAGCGGCTGCTCGGGCCTCCTGGAGGCCTCGGGCGGAGCTTTGGCTGGGGCGGTGGAGTGAGGGCTCTGAAAGGGGGTTCCATCTCTCCCTGTGCCCTGGGGCAGAGGGAGCAGTGGCGCTGTGGGTATCCCTGCCAGAGAGGAGGGAAGGGAAGAGTCATTTGACCTTTTGGCTGCCACGGGGATTTCAGGATCCCAGTTTTGACGCAGGCACGTAAGCGTCATCCAGATCTGAGGCAAGGCCTAACTGCTTTTTGGAAACGTGTCCCAGATGATACTGTCATAAAGTCGGGTTTTGGTTTTTTCCTTTTAATTTATAAAGGTCAGTTTTATGAATCAGTAGTAAGAACAACCGCGGATGCATTGTACTCAGTGTTGTGACTTGAGAAAAAACTTCTGTAAACCAGATGCTTATATGGTAAACATATTTAAACTTCTGCAGCTGTGGTTCTCCAGGTGAGTCACGTAGAAAGAGAACTTTCTTTTACCTAAAGTAAATGTTAAGAACATAATAACAAATATTAAAGCCTGTATTCTCTTAGCATAATTATAAACTGATTACTTGCAAAATTATGACTGGCACAATTAATTTGAATTATTTTCTTTTAAAAAACAGTGCTCTATGTTTCCCTGGCAACCTTTAAAATGGTGTGTATGAACACATCAACCGATCAGCATAATAGCAGTTCAAATAACCTCACAGAAACACAAATACAATGAACATTAATTAGCCATTGTACTGGTAAACGCCAATTTTAGAAACATTTCTTTAGTGCCAAACTGCATTAACAAGCTGCAAAATGCCAGCTCTTTGCAAATGCGCATGCACAATATTAAAAGGCATTAACACTAACTTTATCAGGGAAAGTGAATATGTTACAAATCTCCCTTCTCTAGTACTGGTTAATACAGACATTCATGGTGACAATTAGGATATGCAGAATGCACTTTTATATGTCTTTACGGCCTCATCTGCTTTAGAATTGCTGTAATGAATCCTAGCCAGGTGACTTTGAACTGGATAGAAGAGATTAAGAAGAGAAAAAATGGTAACCTGTAGTGACTGAAGAAGAGGATGGCACTACACTAAGGCAAGCCTGAAGCCAAACATTTGTGTTCTTATATAAAAAGAAAATATTTTACTCAACCTTAATTGCAAATATTCTCAGAGACTGGCCTTTCTGAGCCATTAATGTTGCAAAACTGAGATTCATTTTTCGCTGTTGTCTGTGACATCACACTGTGTAAAGAGATGCCTGGAAAAGGTTTGGTGTTTGGCGGGCTTTTCTTACCACAACTCTTCTATCGAAGCAGACAAAACATACTCGCACAGCAACAGAGTGTTTTGGGACACTTCAAACCAAATGCTGCAACATAATCTGAACGACATTGCAAAAGCTTCCTTGTGGGGGTGTGGCATGGAAATCTTGCCCCTGCATGAAATAGTATGAACTTTGAGCCTGCCTTTTCCTTGCCTTACCCTTCCTGTACTGCTCCTTCATGGCACACATTGCACAAGGCAGTACCACGCAACTTCATTAATAGCATCTGCCACCTCAGCCAACACACGTGAGACCAGCATGCGTTTAGTCGGGTTTGTGTAGTTTGAACTGCTGATAAATTCTCAGGCAGTGGCTTGCTGGCTGAAGAGAAGCTGTCAGGAGAGACACGGGCTGTGAGAACCTGAGAGGTAACCATAGATGTTTGACAAATGCTAGTGGGAGGCTTTGGTACCCACAGTTACTGTTCATATTACTGTGCATGTTTATGCCAAGCACTTTCTTATCTACAAGAGCAGCTCTGCCATGGCACAGTACAGAGCAGGGAGATAAGGCAAACAGTGGATTGAAACAGAAATGCTCAGTGACTTTTGCTAAACTCATCTGAAATAGTGTATTTGACAAGAAGGTGAGGAGGACCATAAATGAACCAAATCTATCATGTTTATAGCATTTTCACATTTTTCAAACCAAGCAGTTAAGTACTGAAGTGAGTTGGCATGACTGATGGAAGTCTTTAATGAATGTAAAATGGTTTATAGTAACATAATAGAAAGATGAACTTGAAACACTGTAGAAATGGGAGTGATTCAATTATGATGCCCCATCAGAGTTTGGTCCTGGGATGATATTAACACTTCGTAGAGGTTTAGGATTGCATCACTGCAGCTATATTCATTTTTACATTTCTTAACTTCGGTGCAACCCCTTGGGATTTTTCAGACCTAAATGACAGAACTTTTCTTATGGAATGAAGAGCAAAGATGTGAATGGGAAGCAAATGTGTTTCACTTTTTCATGAAGATCCTGGTAACAGAGGCACTCTCAGGGGCACACAAAATATAAAGATATGCCATCTAAAAATAATTCTGCCTGCAATATGTGCCTTTCACATTGTTCATATAGATAAATTTTACATTATTTTTTATTTTGGCTCTCCCTTGTAAGCATTATCATTTTCAGACTTGTTCTGTGTTGTTATCTACAGAGTTATTTTTACTGGCTTTTTAAGTCCATACATGAGGGATACATTGCTTATCTCTGCTCTTGCACCTTGTAATGAAGAGTGCAAATCCTTATTCACCTAGGTAAGTCAGAGGGAAAAATATTTAACTTCTTAATTCTCTCACTACTGCTTGAATTGTAGGGTTACCATCTGCTAGACCTTTTGGGGACTGCTTGATGTGAAAAAGGAAGCTTAAGTCTTCTACCTTTCCACTTGCCTGTAGAATACTTAGGTACCCAATCTCAGTGGTCAGAGGAGCTGGAAGGTTTTATCTCCCTCCTCCTCTGCTCGTGAGTAACATACTGGGAGCAGACAAGAGGCCAGGCAGGTGGTCTCTTATCTCAGAGGATGCAGTGCTGGCTAGAGATACTTGTCCGAAAATTTTAATTTTAATTTAATTTCACTCTATCTGAATTAAGGTGGAGTCACCTGCATATGAATTTAACAATGCAAGCACTTGATCCCCCCCCCACAGACATAGAGATTAACCTTAAATATGTTTCTTAGTATCCAGGAAGAATAAAATTACCCTGCCCAAGGTAGGAGAGAAATATGTATTTAGAGAAAAAAACCCATATGCACTGAAGCACTCCAGTTTACAGCTACTACACTGTAAACCTATATCCACATCCTTGGTATGTGTGAACCCGACAGCATTAGGCTGTAGTTACAGGTTGCCAATGAAATCCAGTTTATAGGTGGATGAAAATGATTGCTCCAGGTTTTCTCAGTGGAGTGGTTTCCCTCCTGTATCAGGAGTACATATAGTAGTCATTCTTCGAAGTAAAAATGAAAGCAAGCACCTTCATAGCTGTTTCTTTCATTTATATGCATATTATTTGAGTTTCTGAATCATCAGCAAATAAAAATAATTAATGATTTTTTTTTTTTAATGATCTTTTTCTGTTTTGTAAGAAAAACATCCATCACCATTTCCTAAACCCTAAGTTCTTCATGAAGGACAGCAAATAGTAAAACAGTTGTTTCTGTGGGAAACTGACTGGGAAGCTATGTCTATTAATTACCTGTAAATTTCACGGGATATTTTCGTATTTTCATTTAGCAATCTGTAGAACTCTCACTAAAAAAATCAAATATAAGAAATGCTACAATTTCGGAGAAAGTGAAGAGGTTTTGCTGAATGGGTTATGTTTGCTTATTTAAACATTCATATCACTAACATTGGGGTCTTGAAATAAATTATGTGTTTAAATTAACCTGGTGATGACTCAGTGTGGGCATTCATGATTGAAAAGACTGGCTTTTCTCTGCCTCTAGCTAAAAAAACTCCACTTGAGATATTTTTTATTTTGTCTGTCCTTTTCAGTTATCCAAGTTGATGTAAATATCCATGTTTTTGACCAGTCCTAGATTGCCATCTGTGTCTGTTCTTGACTAATCCCAGATTAACCCTCTTATTGCTTTCGACCACTCTTCTGCAGCTGTATCCTTCTGTGGAGGGTATAAACTCTGCAGAAGTCATGGCTGGGTGTCTGCTCAGCACTGCCAGCTACCTGACCTTGTGGCTTTCTGGGGCTGAAGTTCAAGCTGCCCAATGGCTACAGACTTGTGTGCGGGGAATATCTTGGATGTCTACACGAAAAGCTTTGCTAAAGGAGGGAGACTAGGATGGACTGCTGTTTCTGACAGAGTGTTTTTTCTGAAGGCTTTGTGAATAAGTGCCTGATTCTGGTAGCTGGCAAAGATGAAAACAGGACACATTTCACAAGCGGCACAATGTTCCTTTTAGAAAAGATTTCTTAAATAATTGCTTTCAGCTGCAGCCTAATATTTAATCCTTGTCCCAGTTCTTCTCTCCTTGAAGGCTGTTCAACAAAAGCAGAAATATCCAGGAGCCACAAACAAACTATTCTGTGGATAACTGAGCACTCTGGGTTTTCATAATGGATTGGAAATAAACTTAGCTCAAGTTTGGCTGTGATGCACAGGCATTTGAAGGTGCTAAAACTTAAACAGCCCTCAAATTGTCCATCCTTTCTGCAGCAAAGTCATCTTAGACTTGATATAGGGCTTGGCTCCTCACAGGGAGCTCCTCTTCCAGTTATGCTCAATGGTTTATTTTTCATTTCACTATGATTTCTTCTATTTAGCAACTTTAGTTGCTGTCAGACATTGCTTAGAGGAGCAGACACCAAACATGGTTTTGTATCTGGAGAGAGCACAAAGCTTGAGTTACTTGGTAAAAATCAATAGTGCTAACATAATGGCATGACCTTCTCAAAACAGCTCCTTCACCTCTGCTACCTCTGCAGTTAATGGTAGAATCATTAATATTACATGATTTCATCAGCAAGCTAATTCATAATCTAATGAATGACCTAAAGCCAAATAAGTTTATGGGAAAATTTCCATTCATTCAAAAGGGTTTTGATCAAATTCCTGTAATACCTTCCATTGCATTAAATGTCTGTAGATGTTGTAAATACACTGCTTGCCATCAAGGTAACCGGACCATCTTCAACAGTTGTACCCTAATTCTAGGAGTGCCCTAATTCTAGGAGTGCCATTGTATACACGTGCTGTTGTACAGGTAGGCACTTTGGCTAAATTAAGGACTGTGGCAAAACAAACTGGAGCTTCGCCATCCAGCCATAACGTGACACTTCAAAACACGCTGTTCCAACTATCTAATGTTCAGATACCATGCTTACTGAAACCTATCTCTGACTTCCGTGCCTCAATTAAACAATGCAAAATTAAATGTGAAGGAACCTGTCCGAAATACATGTGGATAAAAACTTGTGCTGGGAAAGGCAGTCAAATGAGAACTAGAGGGAAAAATAGGCTGGACTCGATGATCTCAAAGGTCTTTTCAAGCCTTGTGATACTGTGAAAATATACTTAGCAGTGACTTTGGTAAAAGATGAAGAGGATTCTGCTGGTTTTAAAGTAAAGCCTAATCCATTTACAGCAGTTGAAAGTTTCATTCAATAACATCTAAAATCCAAAATGACCATTTTTGGTATTCTTTTTCTTATTATAATATGGAACTGAACCTAGAGAAAAATTTCCAGAAAAATGAAAAGGAAAGCAACATTTATGCTCAACTGGATTGACCATCACTACAAAACTATTCCACAAACTCCATACTCAGTATGTATGTACACTTTTTCAAAAGAATTACTTTCTGTTATAAACATATATTCTCAGGTTGTTTGATTTTGCATTTGTATTCATATGCATCAATAAGTTTTTTTCTTCTTGCTGTCAAGGTGTCAGCAATAACCAGAGAAATATTCTCTTTTGACAGCAATAGAAATATCATGTTGGAGACAGAGGCTGCAAAAATCTTGTACTTTTCTCTGAGGCTGTCACCAGTAGTACCATCAGGATGCTACCAAAAGGAGGAGGAACACTTTGGCAGCTTAAAGGCTGCCAAGCTTTAACATGTGCTGGAAGGAAGGAATATTACTTTATTATACTAATGTGAATTAACACACTGAAAGATTAGATATTAGGAAGAAAATTTTTACTATGAGGATGGGGAGGGCCTGGCCCAGGTTGCCCAGGGGCGCTGTGACTGCCCCATCCCTTGAGGTGTCCAAGGCCAGGTTGGATGGGGCTTGGAGCACCCTGATCCAGTGGGAGGAGTCCCTGCCCATGGCAGGGGGGGGCACTGGGTGGACTTAGAGGTCCCTTCCAACCCAACCCATTCTATGATTCGATGTCTGTTTTCACCTCATCCCTCCTTTCTTTCCATGTAACTCAGTGCCGTTAGAGAGACGAGTGGATACTTGGCTGTACTTGAGACATTTATAGGTTGGGCTCAATGATCTCAAAGGTCTCTTCCAACTTTACGATACTGTGATACATTTGGCTATATTACTGTTCTAAAATAAAATGGTGAAGTCCACCTAGCCCAGTTTAATACTTTGATTTCTTTGAGTGATTAGTTCCCTGTTGTGACCAATTTTGTGGTTTTAATAATTTTTCCTGAAATATCTTAATTTTCTAAAAATAGAACTAGAGTTATGTTGCATGTACTAAGGGAAGTAGCAAAAATTTCAGGAAATTCCAGTTCTGTGCTAAAAGCTTAAGGACTGATGCTTATTAAAGCTTTGTTCTCCCAGCCAGGGTGGCTGTCTTGCTTTCCCAGGGGCCACAGATGGCATAAGCATCTTAAAAATAAAAAATAAAAATAAATAAAATAAGTAACTTCTGTTTAAGTGATTCTGTGTGAACTAAAAGATGAAGTTTTAAGCATACAATTTTTTAAATATAAATGTTTAGCATGCAAGTGAAAGCAGATGAGAAGGAAATCATAAGAGAGTTCAGATCAAAACCGCATGAGCATCAGATGTTCTACCAGTTGCTGGAACATTGACATTAATAAAGCTACGACAACTAACAGAAATGGAGCTCTGTACCACAGAGCAGGGCGAGCCATAATGGCTTTGAACTTTCCATTTTTCCACTCCTCCTTAATGCAGTTATGTTATGTTATGTTAGTTATGTTGCATGTGCAGAAACTGCTCCAAATGAGGAATTAGAATGAAAAAGAATGTTGCATTGGGAAGGAAATGGGTGATCAGCAGTGCAAACATGTCTTTGCTGTGACACAGTAAAGTATTAATAAAACTAATGTTTAGTACCAACGTATTATACTTTTTGCCTGCACCTTCAATCACGCATCATCTAGAAAAGCATTTTGCAACATCTCATAGTGATGTCTTACTTTGAAACTTTCAGCACTAACTGGAAAATCCAACATACTCTAGTAATAACAGATGGCTGTGAAGTGAATACAGAGCTGTGTTTCACTCCTGAGACTTGTGGCTATTCAGAAGCCACTTGAGTTACGCGCACATGGTTAATAACATCAGCAGAGCCACTCCAGTTAATTACAGCATTATATTTACTCCTTGGCTTTTATTATACTTCAAGTTGCAGCAAGACATGGGCAAGCATATAATCCCGCCAAAGACTGTGTTAAAAAGACTGAAAAATCTTCATAGCTGTAGGCAAAATGTATGGAATAAGAGATACTCTTTAATGTCTCTTGTACGAAGCAGCTTAATTGCCAGTAATTGTGGATTGGCCAGATAGCAAATATTGTATTGCTTGTCATTGCGGGCTGGTAAAATGGAATATTGCCTCTTGCCTAGAGGAAGAAGGAAATGGGAGGTGTAAAGAGCATGTAGAAAGGACTCTTAGGAAGCATCAAGCTGTCCAGTTTAATTTAATTTTTCCTCCTGATTTCATCCCATTCTCTACTTTCATGTCTTCTTTCCATCTTATTTTGGAAAGAGAGGAAACAGATAAATAAAGCCAAATAAACTAGAATGTTTTGTTCATCAAATAATTAAGACAAAGTAAAATAAAGCTATTTCACCAAGGAAATCTTTTTTTAAGCGACATTTTTGTCTGCAAGGCTGTAAATTATTGACAGCTTTTTCATTAAAAATAAAAGGCCCAATTCTTAAAAGTAGAGCTTCATTTCAGAGGAAATAAAAGCCATGGCTAAAAAAATGAATTAACAGCCCCCAAAATCCTGTTCTTAAGATATGTTTTTGCTGCTTCTGTTGGCTCAATACCCCTTGTAAATAACGGTCAGCAGGGCATTTTCCTTCTGCACCCCTTGCTGAGATCTAGATCCTCTCTTTAGGCTCCAAACTCAGGAGGAGAACGGGGGACCACGTATCTGTGGATCAGTGATAAGATAGGGGGATCTGCGGATTAATCGAGGAAATGCTATATAAAAATATGTCATAGGGATTTTTATTTTTCTTTTTACAATAGTATAAAACCTATGCTTTCCTTCAGTGTGAACTGAGCTTTCCCTGCAGCATCACTGTGGTGAGGAGCCCGCTCTTGCCAGCCTTACACAGCGACAGAAACTGCAGCCTTGCTTCTAGCGCTGCCTTCATGTGTGCAGCTGTGTGCTCGAGGTCTTTTGGTGAGCTCTGAACAAAGTTTGGGCAATAGGACTGTCTCTGTACAGCAGCACTGGCCTTCTTGCAGTGAATGCTGTACTTGGCAATGTTGTCCGACAGGCTAATAAGGGCAGATCTTACTTTCAGCAACTTACAAAGCTACAGGAGGTATATTTTTGATCCTTTGGAAAGGAAGGCCTCTGACAAATGTAAATAATTCACAAATGCTAAAACATCCACTTCATCTAAATAATTTTTTAGAGCATAGCTTATATATTTATATAAAACTGTGAAATTGTGTTATAGATGGCTTCTAATTTATTAAATTGTGTATATTCATAAAACTGATGCTAGAAACTTTTGGATTATAAGGTCTAGTATGTGCTGAACCTGGCATCATAATCCCAGCTCTGATTCCAGCTGTGGCATCTATGCCTTTGAAGTACTCACAGCTGGGGTTGAAGCTCCTCTCTGAAGACAAAGAAACCTGCTGCCTTAAAACATTGGCTTTAAATTTGCTGTAGCTTAGTTGGAACTTAAAGACTTTCTTCTCATTGCAAAGAGGCATCTCTGTATCTACTTCAAAGGCAGGTGATACCACACACAACATTTTCAGTCTCAGGTGAAGTTAAAAATCCACTCCCATGACAAAGGTAAGGCGCCAGGATTGAAACACAAGTTCAGATTCAGTTTATAGCTATGTTAACAGCGAAGTGCAAAGACCTTAGCTGAAGTTCGAGCCTCTTCCCCATGCAAAATGTCATTTAATCAATTGCAGTATTTCCAAAGCACCTGTCACCCTCCTATTTGAATACCTCTGTCTGCTGCTCAGCAGGTGTTTTCCCAGAACAAGCACAAAGTAAGCTCTCCCAGTTCAGGCTCCCTGGTTTAAAACAGCAGGGCTTTCTCTGCTGAGCTTCCCCTGTCTGTGAACACTTCAAAAGAGCAGCCACAGCAGGGGCCGGAGCTGAAACCGAAACTGGTAGTTTTATCTGGTATGGGAGCTTTCTCAAGTCTTCATCCTTGAGGGCAACTTGTTAATAATAATAATAAAAAAAAGTTATATATTGCATGTCTGTTATACGACCTTGGAGAGGATAATTGTAGCCACATGTTATTTCCCTCTGGTCAGCTTTGTTAGAAAATGAAATAAAAAACAGAAAAGGGGATAAGTGCGCTGTTCCAGAAACCCTGTGTTAACCCCGTGTCTATACTGCACCCGCAGAGTGACAGTACGTAGAAGAGTGAACCACAAATGTTGTTTGTTCTCTGATGTTATTTTATGGTGTACAAAGCATCATTTTAGACATTTTTCCTCATGGTCATAGTTAAAAATATTAGAAATACTGGGTTATGCCTTTGCTTTTTGTGCTATAGGACTGACTTTTGCAAGGTTTTGAGAGATTTTGGGAATGTCTTTTCTTGAGGATGAGAGAGAATGGTGACTTTAATGCAATTTAAGCTTATGGCTTTAAAGGTATTTAGGTATTTATTTTCCATTGATTTCCAAGTTAGAGGGAATAAATGGCTTTGTTGTTTTTGAGATGAAGGAGAAAAGCATGTGCATCTGGTGTTTTTTATTATTTTTACTGACAAATTCTAAGTGACTTTACACACGGGATTTTTCTACAAAAATTATACTGGTCAGGTTCACAGGCATGTGTTTTACTATCAGCAATTCTATAGACTACAGTAGTTTGTTCAGTGATTACTGAATTTCTGTATTTACAGAATGCTGTGTGTCACAGTCCAAATACACACGTTATCATATTTTTCAGGTTTTTTTCTCTGTTTTTTTAAACATCTTCAAAATTATAGAGTCACATTGAGTGAATCCTGCCACTGATCAGTTAGTCTCAAAAAGGTACATAAGCTAGGCTGGAAAGCTGACTACCTTACATATTTGACAAATATGTAGCTAGTAGCATATATCTGATAAACCTGGCAAGACCTCAAGAACTGTTCTTAATTTTCTAAATCAGATTTGCCTCTTCTTGTTCCTAAGTTCAGTGCCCCATGAAAGTCTCACTTCCTATAACACGTGTTGTATTTTCTGTGATAGCTCAGAAAATGGGTATTTATCAAGTCTTCTCATGTAACTAAGCCTGAAAATTGAAAAAGTCTCCCCTTCTCCTGAACAAGAAAAAAATCTGCAAGTGAAGCATAGGTATAATTTTGCAGACAGAATGACATGATATTGGCTATTACACACACAACTTTGAATACAAAGGAATTTGTGCTATGTTATTACGTTAGTCCTCCTAAACACCCACCAAATTCAACCTTCCACCCTCTGCATAAAATCTAACTGTGTATCTTTAATTTAGTTACCAGAGAGACTTCAGCCCAGATGAATAGTTTTAAATTGAGAGCTGCAAGCCTTGCCTGCTCACGGGGGCAAATATTCTGGTAAAGAGTTTTATTGAGCCGTGAGCTGCTGGGGCTATGTTATTATCAGTAGTGAACTAACTCGTTTAAGCTATTTCTTTACAAAATCTGGTAGCCACAGGGTGTTTCTACAGTAACTTTTTTTGGTGTCTGGCGCCTAAAAATAACCACAACAGAAAATGAAGCGGCTTTTATATGGAAAAGCGCTTTTTCACAGGTCCTTATCGTTTCTGTGATGGTGGTGAACGGGAGCTGCAAGCCCTCTGCTCTTTGCGGAAATGTGTGAAGTGATCCTGGCTGATGGGCCTGAGTCTGAACAAAGGAGTGCTGTAGCTTAAAAAGCCCCAACAATCTCCCCTTCCCAAACCGCAGCCTCCTGCTGCTGCTGAAAATAAGGTCTTCTGAGATACAGCTTTTGGGTTTTGCGAGCCTGTAACTAATTTCATGGCCTTCCCTGTGTTCCCTCTGAATTTCAGTTCTACCCTCAAGCCAACAGATGAAAAAAAAGAAACGTAGTTGTGTCCCTGGGAGACTACCAAGCAGCAAAATTAAAATCTCGAAGCAAAATTAGATGCTGGGCTTACTGCCCTCTGATCTCCTAGAGCAGTCACAGGGAGCATTCCTCCACCCAAGTGCACACCCCTGCCCCCACTCTGGAAGTGTCAGAGGCATTAAAGAACATGGGAGTGCAGGAACATACTTTCTAACGTGTTGTTAGAAGAATGGGAAACGAATGGGAAACAACAGCTGCAGCAGAATAAGATTTGCAAATGACATACATGGATTCATCATCATGGACTAGCTAAGTATGGGTCAGATAAGTCGGCAGGGAAGGGGGTTTAAAACTGGCCGAATAGCCAGGCCTAGGGGTTGTGATCAGTGACAGAAATCCAGAGGGAGGCCAGTTACTACTGGTGAACCCCAGGGGTCGATACTGGAGCCTGTTAACCATCCTCACAATGTGCCGAAGTACAAAATAGGGAAGGGTGGCTGACAGAACACTTAGGTGTGCTGCTGTTCAGAGAGACCTTGAGCTGGAGAAACACGCAGAGGAAATCTGCAGTCTTGTGCCTGGGGAGGAACAACAACTCCATGCACCAGTCGGTACTGGGGCTGGAAAGCAGCTCGGCACGGTGAGGGTCCTGGTGGACATGTGCTGAATGTCAGCAATGTTTCCTTGCAGTAAAGAAGGCCAACTTCATCCTGCATTACGTTAGGAGGACTGTTGCCAGCAGGATGAGTGTTTCTCAGCACTGCTGATGCTGCTTGCGTGTGGAGTTTTGGGCTATCCAATAAAAGAAAGAGATGGACTTGCTGGAGTGAGTCCAGTGCAGGGCCACAAAGATGATTAAGGGACCAGAGCATATTTTGTACAAGGAGAGCCTCAGAGAGCTGGGAATGTTCAGTCTGGAAAAGAGAAGGCTTGGAGCGATCTTATCGATGTTTATAAATACTTGGTGGGAGAGAGTAAAGAGGAAGCCAGGCTCTTCTCAGTGGCATGACACACAAGAGGCTATGGGTACACACCAAAATACAGGAAATTCTATTTAAATACAAGAAAAAACTTCTTACTCTGAGAGTGGTCAAACAGTAGCACAGTTTGCCTAGAGATGTTGTGGAGTCCTGAATCTTGGGGTTATTCAGAACTCAAATGGACACTGCCCTGACCAGCAGTTCCAGCTGGTCCTGCTTAAGCAGAAGGACTGGACTAGATGACCTCCTGAGGTCACTGTGATTTGTCCAGTTTCATATTACAGCAAATTAAAGCTTCCTAACTATTATTAATACATTTTCATAAGAGTAGTCAGAGGAGCTGTTAAAGGAGTGGAAGTGTCTTTAAAGGAAGGTCGTCCATGGTGGCTCCTATTGTTTAGGAGTGCTGGAGGAAGCATGGGAAAAACCATGGAGAAGAGGCATTGTGGGAAGAGAAGAGCAGAGCAGGAGAAATTTAAAGGAGAACAAAGGTAAAGCTATGAAAAGTCTGAGACACAGAGATTTAAAACCAAAGACTTATTTGGGGAGTTGTTTCCCATTGACAATTTTAGTAATTATTCTCAATTACCTAAGGCATGTTTTGAAATAAGAACCACATTCCTGGCACCATTTGAGTTGTTCTGTTCTTTGGAACTGAATTGTTCTGCAATGAACAGAATAAGCTTCAGTGCCGAATACTTCCTTTCTGTGTGTGCAGTTGAATCCTGATGCAGCAAATAGTAATTCACGGCAGTCCATATGCTGTTAAGTGTTTGCTACAGAAGAGAAGAGGATGAGGATTGCTAAGAGCAGCAAATGGGCAGTGATTCTGTGATGCTACCCAGAAGCAAAGGCCCCTCTAAAATGAAGACAGTGAGACTTGCAACACCAGGGTAACTACTGAGGTAGCCTTAGTGGAAGTTCAGATACTCACTATGAGGAAGAGAAAAGACCTCTCATGGTAGAAGAAGGATGGGTAATCTTATTAAAGAGTCAGATTTCCTTTTGTGAAGAGATCTGAACAGCAAATGCAGTCTCTGCCTCTCAGTGTTTAGTATGTTTTGCAAGAGGCAAATAAAAATTTAAAGAAGTAAGCAAGGAAAAAGAAAACAAATAAAGAAAGTGAAAAGTTATTGACTCCATCTCCTGAGTTATTCACTTTGGATGCTTACAGAAAAGAAATTTTCAGAGATGATTTCTGACACAATAATAATTTTAAATTCCTTTTATTACCAAAACATGTTCTTAGAGCTATCCACCTATATATGACTCTGGAACTGCTTTGAAAAAAAATTGTCCTTTAATGTCCCTGTTGAAAAGAATCACAGGAGACAGTGTTTCTCCTTGAAGGACATCGGAGCTTGCGTTCCTTGCTGGGAAGTGCTGCTGAGTGCCTCTATGACCTTGAGTAAATGACTGTGGCCATGCATTCAGTTTATTTTAGCTGGCTTCAAAATCAAGCCTAGGCTTTGTTGCCCAGCCACGCTGTTACTACAAGCTAACTCTTGAGTGGTGCAGCTGTTTTTGCCAGGTATTGGAAGATCCTTTGGTTTCTAAGTCTCTTGAGGGCTACTCAAGCTTGCATATGTGTAATTTGTTCCTGGCTTCACTGTCTCCCTGCACCCCACGAGCACTGGCAGCAGCACTACATGACTGGTGTCAGGTTGATGCTTCTTTAGCCTTCTTTAAAATTTCTGAACTGCTCTGCTAGAAATACAGGTGACGTTTGTGTAACGAATAGCAGAGCTGAGTGTACTAGAGTTAAGGAAATCCTTCAGAAATGGTGCTGGAGGAGTGATTTGAGAACTAGGAGAGAAAGCAGGAGAGGACAGTTTCAGAAAGGACAGAAGTAGAAGGTACTAACAGATTAGTGAATACGTGGAAGGTCTGTGAGATTGCTACATAACCTTCAGTGTGAGTGAAGCATAAACATTAACATCAATAATCAAATGCAATAACAGCTAGCATGGAGTGCCAGAGGCTGGAAAACGTTCAGGTACAGTACTTACTCCTTGTTCATGATTCCAGGCTCATGGAAATGCAAATCTTCAAAAGTGCCTGTGCTGAAAAAGTAAATACCTAAATACATTGTTTATTTACAGTCTTAAAAATCTAGATGAATGCATTTGTAGTCCTTTTTTTTTTCTGAATACTTTTTGCTAAACTAGAAAATAACTTAATTTAAGGTATTGTCTATTCTGAAGAGAAAAATACCTCAATTTTTCAATGTTGACAGGAGTTATTCTGTTTGAAGGTGTGATGACTGTGACCAGCATCAGAAATTGTATAGTATGGTCACATTTTTAAAGGTGACCTTAATGCATTCTCCATTTGTACATCAGCAAGTTTTCATTTATGCATACATTGTTCTACCATTACCTCTGTGCAGTCAGTAATAGAATGGGTACGTACAGATCTGTGAGATGCGTATTTCTGTGAGAATTTGTGAAGTGAGATTTGAGTATTAGAAACCAAGCATGAATTTTGAGAAGGATATCTGAAAATCAGACCTAAACATTATGGGTCTGTGAAATGCCTCGGTCACAAATGAAGGAATTAAATATTGGCTTGCCTTAGAAAGCCAAGATGAATTAAGCTCATCTTGTTGTGATAGGACAAGGGGTAACTAAAGTTTTAAACTAAAAGAGGGATAAAGAAGAAATTTTTTATGCTGAGGGTGGTGAAACAGTGGCCCAGGTTGCCCAGAGAGGTGATAGATGCCCCATCCCTGCAAACATTCAAGGTCAGGTTGGATGGGGCTCTGCGCAACCTGATGGCGTTGAACATGTCCCTGCTTCTGCGGATGAGTTGGACTAGAGGACCTCTAAGGATCATGTCCAACACGGACTATTCTATGACTCTGCACGCACACACACACAAACACACACACACACATTTTTTAAAATTTTTGGTTTGCAGTTTTGTTAGAGAAATCTAAAATTCTAAAAGTGCTTCCAGAGTTGCCAACTATTGTATTGCCAGGTCTTTTATGTGGATGACTCAATAAATTTTCCAGTTGTCTGCTTGTCTCTGCCTGACATTTTATAATACAAGCCTTAGTAGTCCCATAATTTGGGCATAAAATTGGAGTTTATAACTTTTCTGTTTATGCTATCTCTATCACTATCCACTGCCATTACTTCCTCTCAGCTCAATAACGGTAGTGAGAGTTAAAAATAATCTTATTTTCTTCTCTCTTAATGTTCAGCTACGTGTCAAACGGCAGGTCCTTGCAACTTTGTGTATACCAACAGTTTCTGAGCTTGCTACTATTCTCATCCTATTTCACATTTTAATTTTAAATTAGCCTGAAATTCACACATAAAAATTATTAAATTTTCTATTTACAGAGCTGTGTGTACATCCAGCTTAGTTTAAATGCTTTGATTTTATCTATTGCTAAATGCTATCTGCAGTGAACTAAAATGTCTTATTCTTCTTAATTTTTTCCTGATGTTTTTCTGTGCTGATTATTTTTATTCACTGTTTGTGAAATTCCTGGTAGATTTCTATGGCAGATCGTTCTTTCTCTGAAATCGCAGTAATGTGTTTGTGGTAGCAGAAATACCCAATGGTGGCTTGTGACTTACAGTAAGCAGTAATGGTAGAAGTAGATGGACATCTGACTGGAAAAAAATGAATCTTTAAATACTTGTTTAAAGTTAAGCCAGAATAAAAATTCTGGAAGATGTGCAAGAAACAACACTTTTGTCTAAATGACTGCTTTTTAAAAAGTTCACCAGAGTGTTGATTTCTTTTATCATGTAACAAGAAAATCTACTTTTTCCTGCCTTAAAGATTTGGACAATATGTTTCAGATATCTGAAAAGAGCTTAATATTCTGAAGAAAGCTACCTGAAAATTGGCGTTTGAATGTGAGATATAGGAACAAAAGAATAATTTATGAAAAATCTCTCACATTTTCTCTCTTCCAATCTTTGCACTTGTTAAACTTGTTTTCAAAATATTAAAAAAAGATAGCATGAGCCAAACTGTAAATTTATAATAATTTGAACAATTATGAGTAACTCACAGTGCTGTAAATTATGGGATTAACAGGAATTTAATAATCACATATAGATATGTAATAATCTAGATTTTGAAATATTTCTACGCATTCTGGTCTAGAATGGATCTTAGAAGTCCAATATTTAAATTAGAGAGGACACAAAGAGAAAAACTCACATAAAAAAACCCCCAGTCTTTACAATTTTTCTAAGGCTGTCTTTGAGAATTTTGAAAGATTGAGGTTGTTAGTAGTGGGGATGTGATACAAAGTGGGGGGAAAATTTCAAAAACAGATTCAATTGAGAAAAATGCCAGGGATCTCATCTAAGTAAAATGTAGCTAAAAGATCATCCAAATTCTTTTCAGCTAATTCACATAAATATTTTGTTGTTTCTTGTATCTCAGCCTTGCTGGGAGCACTCACAGCCCAGAAGTGACACTGTACAGACTTCCTCTACACAACTGTTGTGAGAAGCCGCTTCTTTTTAACAGTTGACACCTCCTGCATTTGGGTGGCTGCCTTTACAGCAGGCGTGGGGGCCTTTGGAAATCAAATTCTTGGAATAAATGCAGTTAGTGAAATCACCAGGCTTGGCTGTTATTGATTAAGAAGACGTTTTGCAGTTGTTTACACTAATAAACTTGGGCCAAATTGTAAAATAGGTGGATTAAAAGAGGAGTAAGTGACAATCGACAAACTGTGGCTGTGTGTCGGCTTTTCAGCAGGACCACAAAAACCTTTTGCAGGCAATCAGCGTGCTGGGGCCTCATGATGTGCTTCACACTGCCTGCTCTGCTGCCCTTCCAACGCAGGGACACAGAGATGCTGCGTGTTGTGTAGGACTCGGGGAGAGCGTCTTGTGCTCTTGGCTAAAAGCCTGCGGCGCGCAGGACCTTTGTCAAGCAGACTGATGCAGGGGCACAGCAAGTCACACCTCTGTCTGGACAGCACCATCCCAGCCAAAATAATCAACAAGATCTACTCGTCCTGAAGCTGGGCTCACATGGGATACTGCCATTGAACTTCAAACCAAGGAAAGTAAAAGACCCCAAGTCACCAACCATTATAAGAAGTATAACTAGGTTTAAAACGACAACGAGAATTGGCTTTTATGTGCTGTCTGAAATAATAACTGCAGTCAGCATGACGCGTGGTTAAAAAGTCAGCCAAGAACTATTTGCCAAGAACAATGAAAATTGATCTAATATTGCTACTTGAATGAAATTTCAAAGTGAAAGTCAGGGGAAAAAATGCAAACCCATGTACCTTTGCTTTTGTTTTAGCTCTTTTGCTGAAAGTGCAGCAGATTTCCTGGGGGTTTTAACTTTCAGAAGAAGGATCTGCAATGCAAACAGAGTTCACGCCTCTGCAAGAAATTTCCTGAGTTGTTTGTCCAGTTATCAAAATGCAGCCTATCCCGGCAACCTGCAGTGTCCTTGGGATGAACCAGTGTCTTAAAATGCTGAGCAGCAGTGTTTCATTTTAGAACTTAGGTCACTGTCTGTTCATGTGGGTAGTTAATGTTAGTTTGTTCTATGAACAACTTGCTAGTTAGTACCTTAAGTTTTTATGCTGTTGTTATTTGAATAAGAAGAAAATCTACAAGTTCTGCAGCAATTTAAATTTTTCTTAAAAAAAAATCCCTAACCTAACAGAAAATAACCAAAACAAAACCTACGTGGCTTTGGTATACAAAAAAAACCCAACTTTTTTTCCCCAATCAAAGGTGAGTTAGTAAGAACATAATTTGTTTTTGAAAATGGGACATAAGCTTCTAAATCATTTTGACAGCTTTGAAAACCGGATTCGAAAATCTAGCTGACAGCACAGCCAGATTCCTTGTCAGGCATCACTGGAGGAAGAACTGAAGAATTTGGTTTTCAGTTCTGTAAATAATTAACTCAATCTGTCTCTTACATAAATTCCTATAAATAGCTAAAAATGTCTACCAGGAGCTAGATTTTCGTGCACTACAGAGGCATCATGTAAACTTTACACTGCTTATGCTCACCCATTTGGACCTCAGTATTCTCACAATAAGGTTTAATGAAATGGATGGATGTTGCTGTAGACATTACATATGCCCAGTTCAGAAAATCAGTTGTAAGATTACAGCTGAGGTGCAGGAAATGTTGGGAAGCTTAATTTTTATGCTGCCAATGTCCTGCTCTATCTCCTTTTGAAGTACTTTGTAGCATCAGGCCAATTGTGCTTTGTGCAAGAGGGAACAGTGTTAGAAACTGAAACAGTCACTTCACCAGCAAGCATAAAGCAGTTGTCAAATGGCATCGCCAAGGTTATTTTCAAAGTCTGTCTTCATAGCAACAGTGAATAGTCACTTGTAGGAGGAAGTACTTATTTATCTGATTTAAATTAATACAATCTGGTTTCACTAATTTGTTTCTCACGATTAGCATGTTGTTCAATTTATTTTAATAGCACATTAATTTGATTCTTTCTCTTGCTGGAAATGCATCCAGAAGCTTCACAGTAACAAAACAGATCTCTAATAGGAGCTGCCAAAGTTCTTTGTAAAGACAGATATTTAGGAAACTATTTGTGTAGGTTTATTTAGTGTAACTTTACAGTGCAGTTCTAATACCTTACTTCTACCTGGAAACATAAATTAGCAACGCAGGAAATGAATACGGTGATATTAGGCAAAAAAAGCATAGTTGCCTGCTAGAGGCTCTATTGATTTGTTCAAGGGAGAAGGGAAGAAAATGGTTTAAAAAGACAGGCAAGAGCGCTTGCTGTCTGCAGTGAGGTTGCCCGGGGCAGCAGGACATCCTAGCACCTGATCCCATGCCATCTGTACGTTTCACATTGTAGCAGGCATCTGCTGGAACAAAAGCAGACCATGGAATGCAAGCTACTCCCCTGGTTAAACTCTTCTTTTGTGGAAGCTTTTAAAGTAGAAGAGCGTAAGAAGAAACAAGAGCGACTCACAGATGCTTTCCTTCAGAGCGCGTGGTTTCGGAGCCAGCACAACGCCAGGGTGGTTGCCTCTGTAAGGCGATTTCTGTGCACACCTCCAAGTGCCTCACAATAGGTCTGAAGGTCAGTGATGCTGAGAGGCTGGCGCAGTGCAAGCAGAAAATACTCTGCAGGTTTGTGGTGGGTTTCCTGTGGATGGCTGCACATGCTCAGGCACCAATCAGCACTGTGAGACTGCCCGGTGGATGCCCGTGGTTTCCTCTCTATGAATCTGCCTCAAAATGAGATAAGACAAGAGAACAGGCTCTCTCACTCTGGTTTACCTTGGCCCATATTCAACAGCTGTCTCCATGGTAAGAGCTATTTCAAATCCTAGTGTGGAGAAAATAAATTTCTTAAGCTGCTGCTTAATTTTAATGGGGGAAAATAATTATTCCTCCCGATTTAAAATTTTCTCATCTTCTGACATTTTTCAGAGAACTGATAAATGTTTTTAAGATATGTTTAAGTATTTTAATTAGCTGTCTCTCAAAATAAATGAATATTTCAGGAATAATGTGCTTATTCTTACCCTATGGTTTTGAGGGATTTCGGTAGATTTTTGTACCTATGTTTATGACTGCTGTGCAGAACACGAAGAACAATTTTCCTTCTATTCTAAACGTAAGACCTATATGTAAATAGAAAAGATGTATGTGATTTCTAAAAAGATATACTTCAGTAAAATTTTTTTTTTTCTATTAAAAATAACATTTTGCTGTGGGGGAAATGCATACATCCTGAAAACATCTGCCTGTAGTATAGTGAGGAATGGTGTCCATCATAAGAGCATGGCAGCATTCGAGGGAGCTCAGAAATTAGTATACATGGGGCACTCTTTGTAATGGAATTTCCAAAACAAATACTTCTGTTATAGACTGATTCCCCCCTACAAAAGCTTTGCTGCAGACTTGTAGTTCTTGGGGGGAAAAAAAGGGTACTTTATCTAAAAATCTGCTCTTCGTGCAAAAAAACCAGTTAAAAATGGAATAGGTAATTGCAGTTCTCAATTAGTTCAGCATATGGCCCACAGACCAATAGGTATTTTGGCTGTATTTGGAAAGCCCATTACATTTTTATTTAAGATTTTTAATGCAACCATTTGAAGCTATAACATTTATAATACTATGTATGTAAATAAAATACTATAATTAAAATGTTGCATGGAGCTATCATTATGGCAGATGGACAAATTTCTAATTATATGCTGCAAAAATAGATTCCTGATTTAGCGTAAACTGGAGTGAGCAGGAGGCCTACTGTTCTCTTTAATTGTTCTTTTAGAAGGTGAATTTCAACCCTATGATTTTCTTTGTAAAGTAACTTGCAAATTCAGGTTCCTTCTTTCTTTTCTTAATGTGCTACAGACAATCATAGCTCTCCTGCTCAGGGAGAGGACTACAGGAATTCTTAGGAAGAGATTTAATGGAGGAACAATGGTGGCATGAACGGCGCCCATTGCTGGAGGGCCCTTTCTGGCGGCACATGGCACAGCTCTCCATCCTCCCTTGCGTTCTGTTCAAGGCTTCATGCGATTGAAGCAATGCTAACATGACTTTTGTTTCTGTTTCAGAAGCCTCCTTGCTTGTATTTTACAAACCAGAAATATCTGAAGCTGTGAGGCTGTTTCTGGTGGAATTGTATCATTTGTGCTGTGTTTGTGACTCTGTGATTAGGGCATTTTTTTGCCTAGATTTATTTGCTTTAAGTTGCTGATAAAAACAATTTCAGATGACCTGTTTCTACTTGCAGGCTCAATTACCACTAGGTTCCACTAATAGGTCAGAAAAGAAAGTGGAAAAAACTCCAGCCATTTAAAATTTTCTTTTGATATTCATGAAATGAGACCTTTGTATTTTTCAGGCTAAGTTCATAAAGTTCACATAGGTACCTTTATAAAAGCTCTATTTGACTAAACCTTCCTTAATGACTGTGTGGATCATACAAAAGTACTTGTGACAAATATGTATCTTTTCAAAGGCTGAACAGCACTGCTGTGGAGCGACCAGTCTCAGAATTTCTTTGTGTAACTGTCATCCCACAGTGACACACATTGACAAGAGCTTAAATCTGTGAGCTCTGAGATGTTTCAATTGGGGAAGCTGAAAAATCTCACTTCCTCAGAAAATATCTCAGCATCTTGAAGTTGTTAGCTGCTAAATTCCCTCAAAGTTTCTTTTCTTAAAAAAATGTCTTTTAATGTTATAATTGACATCAATGTTACTTTGCCTTTAGTAAATGGTACATTGCCACTTTAATATCCAAACTATTAACTGTACAGAAATGTCTGATCTACGGAGCAGGGACTCAATGGCTGTGTCTTTATGAGCAGCATCCCGGGACAAATGCAAATGCCGCGTGATTTGCCTCCTGCAGGCTTTCCATCTGCTTGGCTGCTTTGGTGCATGGCTCATAGACAACTGTGGGACAGGTGTAACGACCAGGAACTTACTGGGCATCATTGGACCTGCAAATTATCATGGACTATGGAGGATAGTCTCCTGTCCCATGAAAACCTGTTCTTGCAGGCCTACGATATTGAAGAGCTGGGGCTTAGTAAGGCCAGGCCAGTAAAATCACCCTTTAATCAAGGGTATAGACATAGAATATTTTTCTTTATGAGGCAGACAGAAGAATGCATTGTAGATTGCCCTTTGTGTTTTGCAGGACAGTGCCTTTTCTGTTTACTCCCTTTAGTTCTTGGATGAAGAACTAAAAGCTGTATATTCAGATGCCCATTTTACTTACCTTTAATTTCTGCACCTTTCATTTTTCTTTTTAGTCGATTATTTTGTCAGTCATGACAAAATTGGGATGTGACTTTCATTTTGAAATGCTACAGGTAGCAATTAACACAGGATTAAATGCCAGAATCACCAAACTGTTTCTAACAACATCATTATTTTTGTGTGTGAGTGCTGATGAACTGTGATGGGAAAAGTAAACCCAAAAGACAGCTTTTGCAACAGTATTTAGAGGCATCTAGAGAAAATGTAATGAAGAATAAACTCAGCTTTGAGATATATGGAATAAAAACTTGTCACCTTTCCTATGTCAGTGAAAGAGCTAAAAAATAGGGTTGAGTGCAGATGCTTAGGAGGAATCTCCTGTCTTACCTGGGTACACGAAAACTCTGTGCTAAGGGAAGCTGGAATGAATAAATGGTAGCACAAGACCTATTATTTATATGTTCATTGTGTTTGCATCCTACAGGTGACACCCTGTAGAACAGGCATTGTCTTTGTGTTTTGGTGAATGAAAAAGTCCAGAACATTTTTCTGACTCTGTTATTCCAGTTTATGTTTTGCTGGTGGACAGCTTTATGGAAGAATCCTATTCATAATAATGGAATTTCTAGTGTACATGGAACATATATATTATACATTGCTTCCCTGAAGCAATAATAACCTCCCTGTAGCATTCCAGAATTATACTTAAACCTTACTAGGAAGGTTATTTTTCAATCATTTACAGATATTTTTCACCATTCTATTCTATACTGCTTTGGAAAACAAAGCATTTCCCTCTATTTGTAATGCATTTTGCTGACTTCTTGGTTATATATCTTATATATTCCTCAGTGTTGCTTATAAGGCCAAACTACAGACCAGTAAATCCTAAGTATGTTACGCTAATGTAAATGAGGCTGGCATGTCCGGTTGGGAGGCTCTGTACAGGGTACCCTTGCTATTTTTTGAATGGAGAGCACCTACATATTAAAATGTTTATATGTTATCATGGTTGCTAAGTTTGCAGAAATAGATCAACTCTGCCTATATAAATGAGGTCAAAACATATCTTTTTAATCTAAATGTATTCTTCTTCCAAGAAAAACTGGAAGATCATAATGCCAGAGAAGACTTATAGAAGCCTTTGCTTAATTACTGGTGAGGGTGCAGGGCACTCCTGCTCCTGGAGTTTCATATAATTGTTAGGGAAATTATGTCAATAGAGCTGGAAAAGCAATAGGTTATGCTTTGGTGGATTGAAGGATAAATGAAAGTAAACAGTAAAAATCTTGCATTAATTCAGATCAGAATGAAAGAAAAGTAACTTCTGGAGGAATGAAAGCTGAAATTTTGGTACATGACGACACGTTTAGCTTTGTTTTAGTTAATGATTCTGTTTAACTTTTTTCGTTTGTACAGTTTGAGCTGCAGGTGCCAAGCTTAACAACCGAAGTAGGAGACTGCTGACTCTGTGGTCAATGGAGGGAGACTTGATTTTTCTTAATGATTCAGAACAGCATCTTTTTATGTGCTCTGAAGTGCTATGACCATTTCCATTCTTTCTACGGAGAATCTGTAGACGACATAAATTTCTAGTATAGGTCAACATGAATCTTTTTCTACTACCCCTAAGTGCTGAAAAGTTTCAGATTATTATGTTGTATTTTTTTTCTTGGCAAAATACATTTTGCCAGTTTGGGATAAGGACAGCACATTTCAATCTAATTTATCAATATTTCTGGTCTCCTTCCTTTCATTAGAGTCATCCACTTTCATCCAAAATGGCCAGGAATGTAGTATTTGCATATAACAAAATATCTGGCTGTGAGGCACAAAAATTTACTGAAACAAATGGTACAGGTTTTGACTGGTAACAAAGAAAGTTAACTCATTTGTGTGGGTTTTGTTTTGTTGTGTTTTACTATTTTTTTCCCAGAGCCACCATATTTGAAGACTGCGCACTGCACTGCCAGGAAGCCTGACTTGTATCAGATGAAAGTTTTAACAGTACTTAAGAAATAAGAACCTGTCAGGCCTGCTGAACAACAAAAATAGTCTCAGTTTGTATTTTATTCCAATACAGCTACCTCTAGAATACACTACTTTAAAAACTTAACACAAATCATTATCAGCTTAACTCCTTAGGTAGTTGGTTGTTCTGAAGTTGAGGTTTTAAATAACCCAGCTGTCACTTATGTTCTTGGGTAAAAGAGGCTGTAATCAATTCCTTTGCAGAAAGAAGGTGTTTGGATTAGTTCATGTAAATTGCATTGATTATCTCTCTGCTCAAGTGAGAGTTTGGGAAAAGGAGTTAAATGGTAAGTTTAAAGTAAACTCAGAAATACCTTTGTGAAATATTTTGAAAGTGGCCATCGACACAAGCCTGGTTTTGGGAGCAGGATGCATCCTGTCACGTGGCTGCTGGTGTTACTGTGGGATTGCCAAAGGGATCAGCAAATCATCACTGATTCCTCTGCCTTTAAAAACTTGAAAAAAACCTATTTTATTTCTGTCTCTTCTAATTCAGCTGATGTGACAATAAAGTCTATTTGGTGTCTCATGTCTAATTGGGGCACGAAGGAGAAACTGAGCGACTGGGGCAGTTGTTTTCCTGTATCATTTCTCTCATCTGTGTTTCAGTGCACTATCGCACTCCCTAGGCATTGAAGTGACATGTCATAGCCTGTAACTTTTTTCCAACACAAAGTCAACTTGGACTGCAAATATCAGAGATGAGAAGCATGGTTTCTTCTGCCCCCACCCCTACTTCTTTTTTTTTTTTTTTTTTTTTTTAAGATTTTTACTTTCTATGCAAGCTCTGAAATGGTTTCATACAAAAGGTTTTCAAGCAGTTAACATTCGTCCCTCAGTAGGTTGTGTTGAAGACATAAATACAGCGTTTGATCAGTCTGACACTGATCTAACAGTGTCTGGCACAGGTGCACGGTTTTCACCGGGCATTGGACCTCTGTGGGTCAGAGGAGCACTGTGATGGTAGCTGGCAAATGACTTGCCACCCCAAGCAGCACGAGTGTCTGACCTGGCATGCAGTTGGAAAAAGAAAAAAGAGTTAGGTAGTACTTGCTGCCTGTCCCAGAGGCAGCGCCTAACCCCAGCATAACAGACCTTCTGCTGACGCCAAGCAGGAAGAAAAAGTCAGGAACTGAGACAAGACAAGGTACTGATGACCAGGTGGTCACTTATCTTTTCCTTTGTGAGATGTAACATTTGATGAGCTGAGCTGGCCTGGCTGTGTGAGAACTCAGCACTTCTCACCAGGTTCCTGCATGCATTCTCAGTTCGGGTGTTTTCCAACAGATGTGGCACTTGGCTGATGTTCTGCTCAGAAGGAACAAGTCAGTGGCCGAGACCGTGAATTCTGAGTACTGCTCTGGTGAGGTATGACTGCAACTCAATTTTAGAGTTTTCTGTTAACAAAATAACCATATCCTGTGTGTGAGTCTAACTCAAGGTAGAGTACTTCAGAATTTCACTGGTGGTACCTTAAATGAATTAAAATGGGAGCTGAACAATTTTGGAAAGAAAGAAGTCAGTGAAAGCTCACACTGTAGTTAAAAAACTTGAAGACTTCTGCATATGCTCTTGCTTTTTGTAAGTATTTTTCTTCCAATTTAAACTTTTTGTGGTTGGTCATATTTCCTGTAACAGGTTCCTAGAACCAAGCTTTCAGTTAATAAAACTACTTGCTGAACAAAGTTTCACTGTAGAGCTTAGCAGCTAGATTGTCCTTTAGATAAATACAGAGATTAAAATACATCAATGGATGTGTGATACATTAAATACATTGAATACATAGGGTAAAACACAGATTATGTGTTTTAACCTCTGAGAGACTATACAATGATTCAATATTAGAAGAACTTTGTGGAGGTTGCACAGTCAAAACTCAGAATTTAAGAAATGCCATAATTTCTGTGTGGGGAAACATTTAGATTCCTCTTTTCCCAGTTTAATTTTTTTATTTAAGTGAAAGAAAAGCATTAGAATATGTTGCTAAATGCATTCAGTGAGTGGGATGTGCTCAGAAACAGTTTATTCTTTCTTCACTGTTCACTTTGTGCCTCATCTTTTACTGCATGTTGTTGCAAACCTGCTTTGAAGACAGTAATTACTTTCTTGACAGTCTTGACAGAGTATCCAATGGCACCATCACTGTATCTGAGTGCTTCACAAACATTAACCAATAAATTTTCACAGCACACATGGGACATGGTGGCATGATACTGTCCAAATTTGACTGGTGAGGAATTCAAGTAAAAAGCCTCCATTAATTTTGGGAGTAGGTAGGAAGGTAGGAAATGACAAAAATGTTTTTCTGTGTTTGGATTCTGAATTTCTAAGTCCAATAGGAACATAAAAATGATAGGAAATGGATTAGTGATAGCACATACAGAAATCTGATCATATTATAGTATGAGGAAGAGGAAGCCTATGTTAACAAATTTTCTCTGTTTAGGCACATTACTCATATTTGTGTACCTATATATGTATGTAGATATTACACATATATAAATCTCACCTTTTACTTATGCTGGCCAGATGACAAATGCAATTTAAATTTTTTTAATTACTTTTAATGAATTTAATTTATATTAATTAACTAGGTCAAAGACCAGTTATCCATGGGAACATCTTGTTTGGTCTTGTTTATATTACAGATCATCAGGCAGGACCAAGAATTCTAGTGCTCAGAAAATAAATGTGTTTTCTGCTGTGACAAGGACATGGAGAGTGTAGAATTACTCTTCTTAAGTCAGAAGGTGCAAAAAATTAAGTTTTCTGCCATTCTCAATGGAAATGAGATTTATTTTCCTATACTGAATTAAATTATTTTTATTTATTTGTTTATAAAATATACATATTGGGAGGCTCAGAGGTTCATGCTTCTCCATGTCTTACCCTTCCACATAGCTTAACTCTGTTGCTTCTGAGGGAGGCAAGAACCCCTGCCCCCTTGGTACTAAGTAAGGTGTCACGAAAACCTGTTATTTTCAATACTTTATAGGCACTCTGACAAATCCCAAAGCATGAAATTTGTAATCCTTATCTTAATGCAGAATTATGGAGCATGTAGGGCAAGGCCATCAAACTCCTGGCTGTTCTCCTGCTCCTGCAGCATAACACGCATCACACGCTGCACACGTGCCCAGCACTGGCAGGAGCACAGGGACAAGGAGCTCGGCACTATGACTGGGTACAAAGAAGATGCCAGGCCTGACAAAACAAGGTAGAGGGCTGGATTCAGCCTGTGGGTTCTGAGTTTGACACCTCTGATGTAAGAGATGTGTGTGTAATTCTTGGTCTCCCTGGGGCTCAGAAGTGAGAGACATTAGTGTCAGTAATCCAGTCCAAAGAGTTCAAATCCAAAAAGATTCTCCAGCCCTTCTCTTCCTTTCACACCACGATCGCAAGACAAGGAATTTCTTCCAAAACAGAAATGAATTCTCTTGTGGAGAATTATTATCTAATCTCACTTTACAGGCTCAAGGTGTTAGTAAAGCTAAGTTGTTTAGGTATTTAATCGCTGTCATTTCTCTGAAATTTCATCTTTTGTGAAATTCCAGTGACTCTGAAGTTGAGTTGGCTCATTTCCATTTCTAGTCATTGGCTCTTGTTATGTCATTGTCAGCAAGGTTCAAAGGCCTCCCACTATCAAGAAGTTATTTCATGAATTCATGATCAAGCACTTATTTTATACGTTGAGCTCTTAAGTCTCATGTCATAGGGTTTATTTTTCCTATCTTCTAGTTCATTATTTTGGCCCTCCTTTGAACTAACTTTCCCTTTTTACATCCTTTATCTATGGAGAACAGAGAAGTGGTGTTAGCAGTGGTCTTACTAACGCTCAGAGTCAGCCCACAACTTTGTTTGTTGACAGAGCCTTTTATTAGTCTGTCGCTGTTGGCAGTCTCTTATGTGCCATTAGTATTGTTACATACAGTCATTTCCAAGTTAACTTTTCTATAGTACACATATTATATTTTAAAGGAGGAATCTTTTAAAATGTAGAGGAAATACCACTCTAGGGATCTAGCTGTGTAGAATGTATTCATGATTTTGCAAAAGAACCTACAGGTTGGCTTTATATATTTATTATGGCTTTTCATTTACATTACTTATATTTGCTTTACATATTTAATATGTTAAAATGAGTCTGTAAATTGTTTTAATCTCCCATATATAATTCCCTCCTGTATAAGAAAAGGAAAGGTAATTTTTCTAACACGATAATACGAAAGCTACAAAGGCACACCACACTAAATGACATCAAAAGCATTTAGCAAACCAAAGGATAACAAGTTCTTTAGTTTAAACTGGAATAATGAGTGTGTCAGTGTCTTCTTACGTTGATGTTGCATTTGTGGTTTTAGCTATTTGTTCTGTTCTTCACATTTGCTTTAGAAGTTTAGTCCTTCAAGATGCTGAAGGACCTACCACGTCTGATCGTGTAAGGTCCTGCTTCAGTGCAGTTACAGCAGTGGTTGCCATCCTGGCCCACGCTCCGCAGTGTCCATGCATGGCCCATCCTTCTGACTGGGTGTAATCCAGCTGTATCCTCCACGAAAAGCTCAATAACAAACCATATCTGAACCTGATAAGGCTGTCAAGGACAAAAATGTATTGAAAATCTTTGATTTCTGATACTTTGAATTGAATGACTGTCTCAACTAACTGGACAGTGTGTGTGTGCGTAACTGTGTGAGGAATACACCTCAGTGCGCAGCAGCGCACGTCACTCCGCCTGTGCAGCGAAAATGCAGGTGGTTACTCCAAACAGCCCACAGAATGATTCACAGAAGTGCATGGAATGAAAGTAATAAAAAAGAGTAGGTATTTTATGACAGATGACTCTATGACAATTTGTTCTAAATAGTAGTCTAAGGAATGAGAACTTCTGACCTAAAACAGCGTTACAGGAGGAAGACTAATGACAGGCTAAATTCCAATCAATGCTTCATTCCACTGCTGCTCTGTATATACAAGAGACTAATTAGAATAATACCACATTTTTCAGTGTATTTTCCCTAGGCAATTCTTATTTCTTTTGGGCACTCAGATACCCAATTTCATAACTGGCTGTAATTTCTGAAACAGCAGATACATCTGTTTCAGATTATGTAATATATATTGTTGAGATTCTCAAGTAGAACCTAGCTCAAAGCACACTGAGATCACTGAAGAGCGAACTCCTTAGCTGTTTTTCACAACAAGGCAGCATGAGGTCAAGTACTGTAAGGAAAACATCATCATTTTATGGACAGATAGATAGAGTGTCATTCTCAATTTCTTAGAAGTTATGACTCATGATTATTATTGTATCTTTATATTGTGAAAAGAAGCATAGCAAAGGCTCGTACACTATATTCACTTTTACATGTTATTGCTGCTGTATTTAAAAATCCATTTCTACAGCTTGCTACAACAAATAATCAGTTGAGATACATGACATGAGGAAAATAAAATAAGAAATAAAGTATATCTTGTCTTCAACAGAATTACTCTTATTGAGATTTGGAGAAGCTTTTGCTTTTAAGCAAGTATTATCTGTATTTGTCTACAACTGTCTTCATTCTGGGTTCAGGGACTACATCAACTCAAATCTGGCTTGTACACTCTGTATAAACAGACTTCCGTACACTTGAGACTTGGAAGGAGTATTTTTCACATTTTATTCTGATTTTATGTATTTGATTCCAAATATTCTCTTATGATGATTGGAAAGCCAACATGGCACTCACTGCTGCCAGTTCTCATGGGTGAGTCATGCAATTTATTTTGTTTTTCTCTAACAGGCCATAGCCCCAAAGTCAAGTTGTTAAGTGAGATTCAGCTTTCCTTAAAAGGAGAGGGTTCTAACTCTCAGAGGAAAGCCTGGATATTTAAAGCCTGTAAAAAGCCCAAACAATGCTAAAGAAAACAAGAGGTTTTAAAATAAATAAACAATATGGATTTTATTTATTGTTTTTAAAGCAAATGGAATGCCTTTCTAGTGACAGACATATTTACAATCACGAGACTAGCAATAGAGAGAACTTAAAATTAAAAAAAAATCAACAGATTAAATTGCCCCAATACAGAGAAATACAGGAAAGGAATGCACGTCAGAAATAATATTCTTTCAACTACATCTTTAAGGTTTTCTTAGTCTAGATAGATGAAGAAATTTGAGATTTTCTCCCTCAGGGGAGGTTTATGCTTGACATTAGGAAAAAGTTCTTTACTGAAAGGTGGTGGAGTCACTATCCCTGGAGGTGTTAAAAGAGATACTGGATGAGGCTCTTGGTGAGATGGTGTAGTTGACAAGTAGGAGTAGGTGTAGGTGTTGGGTCATAGGTTGGACTTGATGATCTCAAAGGTCTTTTCCAACCTTATGGTACTGTGATACTGTGATATGGAGCTTGATTTTCTACTATTACTTATCTCTTAAATAATTTCTAACTATGCAAAACAGTAATAAAATGCTGCACGCAGATGGGTTGAGCAGATAATCAAGTCAATTGTTGTCAAAAGATGGTTACTAACTTGGAGAAACACGAGTTAAAAATCGGTTTTAAAACCCTTTAAGAACTATTTCCTCTAAGTGAATTACAAACTACTACAGCCTGGAATGTTCAGTGATTTTTTCCCCATTCAGAATCCTTCCCAGTTCTTCAAGTCTTGACCGACCTCAGTTAGCAACGTTGCTTTGAATGTTCTTATGGGAAGATCAGTGAGGCTCCTGCCGATGCGCAGATGTGGATCCCACCCTCCCATACTGGGCTTTATAGCGGAGAAAGTGAGGAGTGGTGTGGGGCCTTGTGTTTATGGATGGAGCTGAGGTTACTGGGGGGTTTCTGTCGATGTTTTTTTAAAGAAAAGGGTAGTTAGATAAATAGGAATAAAGGTCTGTAGAGGGAAAGAGAGGATGAGGACAGGTCTAGGCTGAGCTGAAAACTCAAAAACTTGCACTGTCAGATCAGAAGTTTAAACCTTATCAGTTTGTGAAACAAAAAGACAGATGTGAACCTGGGCATAAAAAGGTCTGGTAGGAGACATTTATTTGTCTTCAGCTTTTGGAAAGAAAATCTGGAAAATTCCTTTACAATAGATTACATGGGTACAGCTAGAAGATTTAAAAAAATGGGAAAAGAGAGAATAATGACTTTATCATTATAGAGAACACTTGGTTTCACTGTGAATTTTTTGCCAGGTGTCCACAGGGCCCAACTTTTCCCTGACATTGATAGTTTTTTGTTAAAATTTCGCACAGGGCGCACGTGTGTTTGTGTTGCCATCATTATCTGCTTGCTCTCTCAGCGATCTTGTCTGTTTTTCTTCAGAAATCTAAAATATGAAAATTAAAATACTCAACTTCTACTTTATCGTGAAATGGTTTCCCAACACATGACGTACACGAAAGAAACTGAAGTGGAGGATGTAAGGATAAGGGGAGCAAGACACACATTGGATGAAAATAAGCAGGAACATCTTGTGTAACAAAGTCTAGGAGCAGATTCTCTGTACTCGGAGGAAAAATAACAGGGAGGGAAGAGTTATTTAAACTTATAATTGTCACAGCAACAAGTGTGCCTAAGTATGTAAATTGGACTAAAGTTCGAAGGTGATATAAATCAATGAATTTGTGTAGCACTTTCAAAAGAGCTCTTGGAGGGAGAAGCTGTCTCCTTTTAAAATGGGTAAAAAATGTGTTTCACAAAAATCAGTTGGCTGCTTAAAAGAGGGGGAAAATCCAGAGTAGAACTGTGACATACCTAGGAGAGAGGCCAACAACCATTACCATTATTTTTACTCTCTAAACTTCCCCAAGCATCACTTGGCAGAAAATGAATGAAATGATTTCTCTTTGTCACAGAGGAAGATGAGAGGCTTGTTGACACTGCAATAACCTCTCAACAGCAACAAATACTTCTGATAAATACCTTCTTTTATTATAATACTAAGTAATTTTGAAATATTAAATTTACCAAGACAATAAAGATGATGATGTAGAAAAGATGTTTAAAAATCCAATATTTTGATGGGAAACTCAAAGTGAATAAAAGAACAGTCTGGTTTAAAGATCAGGAGATCTATCAGGTACTTAATTATAAGGCTAATAAAGCTTAGAAAATCTTAACTGAGTGTGTTTACAGCCCTATCCTTAACTTAAGAGTGCATAAGCTTATGAGATAAAATTTTCCAAATAGAAAAAAGGCATATGCGTAATCACTTAAAAGTTGGAGATATTGAGGGTATTTTTATTTGGTCTATTTGTGCCAGGGAGGTATTTGGCCAGCAGAAGCAAGCCAGAGCACAGAGGGAAGAAAGGGAAGATGCCAAAACTTGCTATGACTACAAAAACGTAAGTCTTGGCAGAGATTGTGGCAGAGTACTGACTAAAAGAGCTTTGTAGTCGTGAGATGCAAAACTGTCTCTATTCCTTTCTCCCTGAAAGGCTTAGTAAAGCAACAGAATTGTAGAAAAGATTCATCTGTTGTCAGAATCCAAACTAATTATTCCACTAAAAGAGGAGAATACTGCATTAAGTGATCCAAATTTTGTTTATGTAGCTAAATCTATTTTAAAAAAAATTTTAGCATATTCCCAGCTTAGTTAGTATTGACAAATTGTTTAGGGTGTTTTTCCTTCAGGAAAGCACACTGGGATCTGATATGATCAGAGTGCTGAGTATTGCTTTCTTCCCACTCAGCTGCCCTTGAGCAAGGAGTATCCTTCCCCATTTTCCAGGTTTCCTCAACTCAGTGTATCTGCTGGGTCAAAGAAAATGAAGCAGCTTTTCTGCCTGCTGCTCAGATATGACTTTGTAAATTACCAAAACCGTGTCAATTTGTAGGAATTGTAATGGAAAGGGTGTGACGTTGGAAAACCTCCTGCCCTCTTGAGCCTTATAGTTGGGTAAATGGGGACATGAAATAGCTGAGTGATTTCCTCAGGGTCTGGTCTGTGAGTATGATTCATGAATGCTTTGGGAGAAGACAATTTTGCAAGGTGATTTAAAAGTAATAATTTATTTTAGAAATATAAGAAGCTGTTTCCAAGAAACATGTTTTGTCCCTTTCTTCCCTTTGAAACTTTATATTCTTCCTTTTCTCTCCTTTTGATGTCAAATCAGAATTTAGGCTAGCATAATCTTGAAACATGTGGAAAATGTAAATCCAGAAGGAAAATCTTTCTCTTCTGAGTAATTAGAAGATTATATAATTCCTATAGGTTGTTTTATTCTCAATAGCTTTACTATCTGGGAGGAAATGGGTTTTTATGTTTTTTACACCCTGATGACACAAAGTTTCATAAGGACATTCCTTCCTACCATCACATTTCTTCAGAAAACATACTTTATATTAATGGCAATAGATACCAGTTTATCAGAAATCATATTTGTTACTTAACCACTGACTTAAGTGTTAGAAGACTGGACTCTTAAGAGTGTAAATCACTGACTCCACCTGTGAAGAACACTTTGGTCCTGCAGCATCATTTTCAGTGATATATCCCAAAACTGATACTTCCTTGTAAATGAAGTAAGGTAGACTTATTTACATGAAAATACTGCGCTAGTATTGGCTATTTTCTATTTTAAAACCTATCTTAATAAAACTGACAATTGTGTTGGCGGAAAACAATCACTGGCACAGTGAACAGCACTATTAAAAATACTGGAAATACCAATTTAATGATTTATAAAAATAAATTCATCTGGATCCAGGTATAGATACAGGCACTAGACAGCGGGTTGTTCTGGGTAGAGATTTTACTGTCTTCCTGAAAGATCTGTGCCTCAAAATCACTGCTGGTAAACATTTTAAAGTCCTGAAGGATTCACCAACTTGCCCCAGTTCATTACTTAGTAATCCAAAATGCACCAACCTTGGAGACTGATCAGGAAGGCATTTTTCCAAGAAACTTATAAATTTCCTGGCAGTACTTTTGGACAGTTTGTAGTAATCCAATGATCAATGCCACCTTTGGCCATGTAGTTCCTAAGTTATTCTATCCAAGCTATTAATGCCTGATAGGAGTTTGGTTCGTATTTGAATTTAATGATCAATCAATTCAAGCTCATCTTTCAAAGCAGAAGTACCAAGTCTCTTTAAGTAAGCAACGGTGTGTCCAACAGCACATCCCTTTCAGGGCCCGCTCCCGCGTTCACCCCAGACCTGCTCAGTCAGGAAGAGACAGGTCCTCTGGTGTCCCCATGGCGAACTGGAGATTTGTCGTCTCCCAGGGTGAATACAAACTGTGTTTATTTTGGGCAACAAAACAGCAAACCAATATTTTGGTCACAGCCAGAATCTGGAATCAAACCAACACTCCAGTGCACTCCTGAGATACAACTTTGCACAAGTGGCAGAATGCAGTCCTGACCTGTTCAGATGGCAGTGGGATCCCTCCAGAGCATCCGGGCAAACCAAAAACCGGACCCGACCCGCTCTGATTCCAGTGGGATCCCCTCAGGGCAGCCGGGCAAACCAACCCGGCCGGGTCCGACCCCGTGCACAGCGGTGCCAGGGAAAACAGAGGGAAAAAACAGAGAGAGAGAAGAATAGCAGTATCTTGAAAAGTGCGTGTGCCGCTCCCGCAGCGCTCGGGCTCGGGCTCAGGGACGAGGCGGGCCCCGCTTTACGGGCGCGGTCCAGGTCCAGGTCCAGACCCCACCTCGCCCCGCCCACTCCCCCCATAGCACAAGGGCGGGGCGTGCGGCGAAAGTTCTCGACTTGGCGCATGCGCAGAGGCGCCTTTGAGAAGGCTCTGGAATCGGGTCGGCAGGGTCCTCCGCGAGAGCCCTCCGCGCTCCCTGCGCTGTCGGGGGAGGGGCATTTGCTGCATCTCCTCGCCTCCCGCAGCAGCCCCGGCTCTCCAGAAGGTGTTAAAGCTGCGCAAGGAAGGCCGGGCCATGTTCGGGATAACGCGAGAGTCGGTCTCTACTGCCTCGTGCTGGAACTGCAAACGGTGAGTGGGAAACGCGTTCAGTGGGAGCTGCGTGTCGGGGAGGGACCCGAGTGCGCGGTGAATTCACGCCGGCTCGTGTCCCTGCGCGCGGCGGTGGGCGCGGAGGGAAGGGAAGGAGAGAGTTGTTCCTGCTCGCAGCGCCTGGGGCAGAGTCCGCGGCTTCCTGGGATGCAGGAACAGGGGCGCGTGGGTAACGGTGCTCGACACGTGCTGCGGCTGCAGCAGCACCTGCACAGCACATCGTTAACTACATCGGAGTCTCGTGCTGCATCTGCATACGGGCTGACTCCAATAGCACGAGGTTTAACGAGTCCAAGTGCCGGGTTCTAAGCTTTGGGCACAACAACCCCATGCAGAGCTCTGGGCTGGGGACAGAGTGGCTGGAGAGCAGTCAGGCGGAAAGGGACTTGGGAGTGCTGGTGGACAGGAAACTCAACGTGAGCCAGCAGTGTGCCCAAGTGGCCAAGAAGGCAAATGGTATCCTGGCTTGCATCAGGAACAGTGTGGCCAGCAGGACTAGAGAGGTCATCATCCCCTTATACTCGGCACTGGTCAGGCCACACCTTGATTACTGTGTCCAGTTCTGGGCCCCTCAGTTTGAGAAAGATGTGGAGATGCTGGAGTGCGTCCAGAGGAGAGCAACGAGGATGGGGAAGGGGCTGGAGCACAAGCCCTGTGAGGAGCGACTGAGGGAGCTGGGGTTGTTTAGCCTGGAGGAGAGGAGGCTCAGGGGAGACCTCATTGCCCTCTACAACTGCCTGAAAGGAGGCTGTAGTCAGGCAAGGGTTGTTCTCTTCTCTCAGGCAACCGGCGACAGAACAAGAGGACGCGGTCTCAAGCTTCGCCAGGGGAGGTTTAGGCTCGATATTAGGAAAAAAACTCTTCACTGAGAGGGTGATTGGCCATTGGAATGCGCTTCCCGGGGAGATGGTGGAGTCACCGTCCCTGGAGGTGTTTAAAGGGAGATTGGATGAGGCTCTTAGTGTCATGGTGTAATTGTCAAGTAGGTGTTGGTGTTGGGTCATAGGTTAGACTCGATGATCCTAGTGGTCTTTCCCAACCTTATGATACTGTGATAAATGTGTTACATTACAGCTGGCTTAGAGGGTCAAAAGGAAATCTTAGAAAATACATTTTTCTTCTGACGAGGTTGCAGTAGTGCGTGCTGAAAAATTGAAAGCTATGTTTTAATAAGAAAAGTGAATTAAATAAACCAATGCTGTTGCAGGAAAAGTTTGGTTCTAAAGATGGCTTTCTGAAAAAGAAAGGACAACAAAATTGGAGCTCGGTGACCTGGTATCTTTGATGTTCTGCGTTTAGTTACTGTGTAGCATCTCTAAATCTCTCATTGAATCCTTCTGTTGCTCACCCCTATTGCATTATTGATTCTTTGTGGTGCTACAAATACTTGTAACATCACAATCATTATTTACAAAAGGAGGTTCACTTTTCTACAGTTCTTTGCACTGGTTAATTCTATCCATGAAACTTCTGGAACAGCCATAGTGACCCTGGGACAAGTATGTCTGTGGAGGGAACATATTCATTTTCTAAAATGTGGATTAATTTCTTCTTATTTTTAATCATATGTTAATTTTAATTATTATCAGGATTTCATTGTTCTGAGTCATTCTTAGGAAAAAAGAATCTGAAATTGAGCTATTCATGCAGGATTAAAAGTGTCCCTATTTATTCAGAGATTTAAGAACAATCAGGATAGACAAGTATTTGTACAGAGAATAAGGAACAGCATTGACAACGCCTTTTGAAATTAATTAAAACACTTTATAGATAATTTAGTTGAATCAAGTAATGAACTGTGAAGAGCCATGTTTTTAATGCATATCAGGAGCACTCGGGTATTTAAATGTTGTCCCAACTGAATATTCATTCATATCTTTAGTTCTTAAAATACTTAAAATTGCCTTTTAGCCATGCAAGAGCACTCTACTCCTCATTTCTGCTGGTAGGGGATTTAAGCATATTTGAAAGATATAACTCTGAGTCAAGTGCTATTACAGAGCCATTAGAATGAAACTACCTTTCTAATGGAACTGCTGAAAGCTTGTGGGTTAGTGTTTTTTCTGTGCAGTATGCCCAAATGAAAAGCATACTGTTGATTTAATCTAGTTTAATCCATTTCTAGTGACACAAAGCTGAGTTATTACAGCAATGGGAGCCATGTGAAATTTTCAGACTTAATTATGTAATTATGAAAATATAGGCATATCTAGATTTCATCCCATTTACTTCTGTGTTATAATAAGCTTTCTTCTGACTTTCCTTCAAAAGGGAAATGTAAATAAAATAGTATTCTTAGAAGCGATACTTCCATTTTAATCTCAAAGGGAACCAGATGCCATTTAGAACATTTGCTGGCATCAGATAATTGTTGAACTTCTGAGGTCGCGCAGTTTCAAGTTTTCCATTCTGACAACTCTGCAAAACTCTGGAAAATTTAAAGAGGTGACAAAACTGTCATGTACTACAAAGCAAATGAATTCTAATTAGTGCTAATGGAAATCTGTGAAATTTGTGCCAATTGTTGACAAGCAGGTCTGAAGTAACAAAACTTTTACATTCTGAAGTCAGGGCTAAACAAAGATTTGTTCACTAGGTTATGTAATCATTGCCAAGTCTCACTTGTGATAAAAACATTCTGGTTTAGGAGTTATCCATAAAAGATTGAGAATTACAGAATTACACTTTTTCTTCTGTTGAGAACTTAGCAAACTTTGGTGAAACCAGCTCTTCAGCAGCTCTAACACACAAAAGTCTTAAAATAATAATACAGTAGAGCAGTGTTTGCAGGTCAGAGTGCTCAGGCCTTTTCGATGCAAAGAACCATGGTGGACACTCCACTGGTTAAATAAAACCACAGTACAGAGTGAAGTCAGATATTTTTCTCATCTGCAACACTCATTTAAAGAGGACTGAAGATTATCATCACTTTGACAAACCTTGTTAATTTTCCCCCTCTGAAACTGTAATTGGTGTTGCTGATTTTGTTGCAGGATCACAGCTTTAGCTGAAATGACACGTTAACTTGCCAAAGTGTGTTTGCTCATGTAGTGCACCTGCTTCTTCACTGATGTCAGCTGAGCCCTGGAAAGGGTGATTTTTAGATAAATGCTACTGTAAAATTGACCATGATACTATAAAACCGGTGGGCATTTGTTGTGTTTCTATGAGGAAAAACAAAAGAGAAAGAAACCAGCAGGTTAGAGCTAGTGAGCCTGTCAGCGCAGCGCTTAACCAGCAGTGTGAGGGAGACGTTAACCGCCCAAGACAGCGGTGTCAATGTGTTCTAACTGCTGAAATGGCCTAGAGAAAGTTAAAAATCTTCCCTTGCAGGCTCATGCACCTCACATGTATTGTCAGCTTCCTGTGAAAGCACCTGGGGCCTAACCCAGTTTGCAAGATTCAGTTAGAAAAATTAAGTGTGGCGTGAAAGGCCTCGCAACTCTCTGTTCGCACAGGTTCTAGGTGAGCCCCCAGGTACCTGAGCTAGCTAGCAGGAGCACGATGGCCCTTCGCAGAGTTTCTGGCGGAGTCTTGCACACAGCCAAGGGTAGGGGCTTTACTCCAAAGACCATTTCTTTCTCCTATATTTTGCAAATTCTCAACAACAAAAAGAAAAACTCAATTAAATGCCAATCAGATCTTAACTACTGAAGCAGTGTTGCATATTTACAAAGTAGAAGTTCCACTGATAATGAAATTATTAAAGCATTTGTAGTTGAATATATTAAAACCCAAATTATAGAACGTTTATTTTTGTTTGAAAGTATCAGTTGCTTTCTTCGTTTGCCTTTGCCTTTCCACTTGACACTGCTTCTTGTTTGCTGTTCCTTGTCCAATTCCTTGCCCACATACAAGGGTCAAAGGGTGCTTGGCAAGCACTGTGAGCCTAAGGCAAGGTAAGGATTCCAGCCTACTCAGCTGTCTGTAGTGGTCCACATTCAGATATCAGCTTAAAGAAACTCTTCTCAGCATCTTAATATGTGAATTAGGCTCCTCTAGGCTTGCATCTAAATATTAGCATCTGTCAATGTATGTTACCATGCTCCAGGTCACCGCGTCACCTCTGGCCACAAGCTTTGCCTGCACTACAGTCCAAAGATCAGGCTAACACTGTAGCTGCTCCTGCTTTATTGCTGAGCAGCACCACTGGCTGTTTAATGGGCAATAGGTGACAATAATGTGGAAAGAGTCCTCTGGAGGTCATCAGGATGCCCTGCACTGTCTGTGGCTCAGTTCTCGGCTGTGGGACCGGCACCGGCAGCCTGGCACCCTGACCCTCCTGCAGCCCTCTCTGTTCCAGCCGCCCTGCTTCCAACTGCACCCCTGCCAACGGTCAGCGCTGCGCTGCCGTCCTGCAGCCCCACCGTCAGCCAGCGCTCACGCAGCACATCAGGTGCAAAAGGAGTCCTGGGTAGATGAGCACAACGTAGAAAGACACTTGGAGGGTCGTTAGACAGACCAGTTCTGGCACAGCAGGTGCTACTAGTAATGCTCTGGACAACCACAGACTGCAGCTCAGAGACCTGAGAAATAGCTACCTTTGTCATGGCTATCAAAAAGGAGTTTAAACAAGTTATTATCAAGGTATGTGGCAAACTGTACTTTTAACTTTCCTGGTTCTTGTTATTGTTACTGCTCAGGTGGCGCTGTGTGTCTCCCAAGCAGAAGGATGTGACTGGTAATTCTGGACTTGATGAATGGAACATATTCGACATTTTTTTTTTTCCTGGAGATAAGGAATTTTTGTACACCTTATTTAAGGATTTGAGATTTGCCATTATTGCCACAAATAAGCAAGTCTGCAGAATATTCTTGGGTTGAGGTCATCAGAAAGATACCAGTAGTCCAATCAGTAGTGTTATTTACACCAATATTTGGTATAATATAGACAAAAACATGAGAACTAGCAGAATTTGGCACTTTTTTGGTTTGTTTGTTTTTAACATCCTAACCAACTAATAACTGGGGAATAGATTGCTTCTCTTCTGTTACTGACCAGACTGAGATCCAAGTTTGCCCACCCATTACCTGTTCTGCATGGTCTTCTACACAAGCATTGTCCTGAAACACCCTTCATCCAAATCCTGTCTGGCTCCCTGGGCTGGTGATGTGCTGCTGGCTTCAGCTCAGTCTTGTGCAGTTGACTGCTAAAGGCATAAACAAGGTCTTGCCAGTTCTTCACCTCACCTTTCATTTGGTCCAGAGAGGAAAAGACAGATGAATAAGCAGAAAGAATGTGGAGTGATGCCTGTCCATGTATCTTTGGATCCGAAGTTTCCATATGCAGTTTAAAGGGGAAGTTTTTACATTTTTGTATGTTAAAGGAAGAAGCATAGGCCCAGGCAGGATAAGAACTAAACTAAAACTGGAAGTTATTCTAGCAGAGAAAAGCTAGCTGCTGCAGTCTTTCTGTTGAACTAAAATAACGTTTTTTTATTAATTACTTAATGCTAGATCTCCAGTGTGATAGTGCCTATAGATTTGTCTTTTAAATAGCCATTAACAGTAAAAAGATAAAATGGAAAAGTGACAGAGAATTAATGAACAGAGATTTTACATCTCATGGACCACTGTTCAGACTTTTTAAATAAACTGAAATACTGCATAATTTATGTTGTAGGGTTAAAATAATCTATTTCAAAAATTAAACAGAGTCAAAGGGTTAGTAGAAATTTATTATACTTGAACAGAATATGGCATCTTTGAAGAAATTTATATTAGACTAAGTAAGGAATGTTATTGACTCAAAATTAATGAACAGAGGAAATGTACTCATCTGCACTGTTCCCAGCGATTGCAGGTAACCTGAGATGAAAGAAAAATAAATGGGTTTTAGAAGTTCTAGCAATTTTTGCCTAGATTAATCTCATTTTATTTCAGCCATCATAAAAGATATGGCACTAATCTAAGGTAGTCATCCAGGCTCGCCCTCTAGGCAGTGGAGAGAAATAGCTGTTTCCAGAGAGTGGTTAATTCTGTCTTAAGATGGATGGGATGGATTACCTTTTCCAGTGTCCATCTCTCTTCATTGACTACAAAGGCGTGTGGAAAGCTAATGTAGAATAAGAATGGGATTTATTTCCCCAGTCCTTTGTTTTCCGAAATCTAAATGTCTGGCGTAAGGATTGGGCTACAACAGTTGAGGGCTTTTTGCTATTTATGAGTCTAGAATGCAGCCCAGTGGGGGGTTTCATGGCTGGCGTCTCTACAGGTGCTGTTCCAGCATCCATCAGTAGGGAGTCTGTAGTAATTATACAGCTTCCTTTGTGGCTGCTGTTGCGACCAGAGCACTGAATGCACAGTCAGATCCCTTCCATTAGAGAGGCTGATGGGGTTCTTATGATTTGGAACCTACATATTCTTCTGGCCTCTCGGGTAGCCTGTACCTTCCGTGTCTGATTTGAGTGATGGAACTGGAGACAGAGAGCACTTACTTGAAATCAAAGATGGTGAAGAGGCCATGGAGTTACTCCGTCATTTACCTCGTTTCCTCCCTCCCCCATAGTTGCAGATGCAGGTATTTACATATAGACTGCCTTGCAAACTTCTTTCTGTATTTTTCTGTGTACCAAGCATTTATTTACTAATAATTTTCTTTTAGTTCATATAACAGGCTTCACTTCTGGTGATAAATTAACACTTCATCTGTTAGTGCTAATTATCTTGTGTTGTGTTCTCCACAGTAATATCACTTAGGAAGCACATTCTTTACAGTGTTGAGTAAAATGTTAGATGTCAGAAGTGCAGATAACGACCAGTAATCCAAAAACTGACATTCAGCCACTCTTTGACACCTTAATGTTTCTACTTAGGCATCAGATTTCTAAAGATAGATACTTAAAAACCCCAAACCTTCACCTTTAATGAAATTGGAATTTCTAAATATCAGTGCTTTAATAATGTTTAAAGAAAAATATCAGTAAAGCGTGGATGGGTTTTCTTAAATGTGGAATACTGTGCTGCTAGGGCACACAGGATAACCCAGGAGTGAAGTGAGACTGAAATACATCAAGAGATTTTATGTTTAGAGATACTAAATTCTCTCTCTTCCCCACCCTTTTCCCATTGTCATGGTTTAGCCCCCACTGGGCTAAATTTGACAGCTGAGAACTGTGCAGCTGTGCTCCTGGATTCCACCACCCCACTCTCTGGGAAAAGGGAGAGGAAAAAGGCTTGTGGATTGGAAACTAAAACTACAGCTTTAGTGACATAATAATAATAATAGTGATTAAAATAATTAGAATACTTAGTAATGAAATATGTACAAATATCTGAGCTGGTGCCCCCACCCCTTGATGACCGCACGTCACCACAGCTGCTGCAGAGCAGACACAGGGAACGGCCCCACACCCAGGACCCACACCTTGGTTACAGAAGGAATGAGTGTAAATGCTGGCCTTTCTGCCTACCTGTGTTCTGTGTTATCCCTTCTAGAGAGAAACGGTCTGAAACCATGCAGTCAGCTTTCAGAAAATGCAGTTACTTTAGGCTAAGGCCCAGCCAGAATCAGGAGTCACCCCAGTTAACTCAGACTGTAACAACCTTGCCTGGCCCAGACTCAAATTCAGTGTCACACATCAACAGAGTAGCAGGGTTTTTCAAAGGAGGGGATGTATTGGTAGGCGGATGGAGTAGCCACCAGTGTAACAAAGTATTATAGCCCTTATTTTGCAAAGATGTCCAACCTTGTACTTCAGGGCTTTGGCTGTTCTGTTAGTGTGAACATTCAAGGGACAAGCAAAGGCAGCATGTGCTGTGGATAGACATTTTATCTGACCTGATATGGAAATCCTTACTTTGCTTGGATTTCTGGATTGAGCAACTTGAAAATTTAAGTAGAGAGAATTGAGGTAGTGGGGAGGAAGAGCAGAGAAAAAGAAAAGAAATAACATACAAATTGAGTATAGAGTATGCTGCTTCCGTAACAGAAGAAAAAGGGAACATAACAAGGCCAACAAGAAGCTGTTAAGTGATTCTTCACCTCACCACATATGTCTGTGAGAGGCAAACTACACTTTCCATTATTATTTCCGTTCTCTCGTTCCATGAATCCCACTTATAGTTTGGTTTCAACAAGTGTGACAACTCTGCAGTTTCGGTATTGCCTGCAAATAAGCAATGTCAGGCCCAGTCCTCATACTCCCTGCATCTTATTTAGATAGTGATTCCAAAATTATGTACCAGCCAAATAGGAAAATACTCTGCAGAGATCATTTATTTGTGCTGTTGTCCTCCGGGGCTTCAAGAAAGATTCTTTTTGCATTGCCTTCTTCCAGAAAATCATCTCTGTATCATCCTCTGTTGTTACTCCCTATACTGAACCATGTAGTCAGCGTGGCTCTTCAGCAGAGAACTAACGTATCGGAGGGTTTAACACAAAATTTCTTGTTGCCAGAGCTCAAGTTCTGACTTTCAGATCAAAGTTATTCTTGCCTCAGTGAGTTTAACTGCTAACTAGTGCTGAGTTCATGCTAAGTTACGGTGGTTCACAAAGTGTCTTTGGAAGATATCCAAGTAGATATCTTGTACCAGTGAAGCTGTCTTTCTCCTAATTAATTTAGACGGAAGTAGAGGGTTCTTCCTGTCATTTAGGAGCTTCTATTAATGTCTGAGTTAAATAATCCATGTAGACAAATCAGCTTTCAGGCTGCTCTTTGCCTTTCAATATAAAGAGCTCTTCATTCTCCGCAGCAGCATTTTTAAATGCATTTGTAAGTGAACTTATTTCCAGACTCTTGACCTTATTTCTGAGGTCTGTAATCAAGCCTTAATTCATTTGATAGTCCAAAACGCTCTTAAAGAAGCTTAAATAAACATAGATAAAACCTTAGAAAAGCACAAGTGAATAGATAATACAGAGATGATACAGCACCAGATTACCTTTGTAATGTGTAATAGGAAATAAAATGACTAGAAGCGTTTCTTAGGAAGAAAAATCAGAAGTAACATTATCCAAAGCCTTCCATGAACAAAGATTGAAAAGGCAAAATAGGCCAATAGGGTTTTTTTAAACCACAAAAAATTAAAATTAGTAATAAGTGTATTTATTTGTCTTAAATAGATGAGAAGTACATAGTAATATCTGCTTACCTCATGCACAGTAAGAAAATAGTTCTGTGTTAGAGACAGGATTGTAAGGAAGTTCTGTGCTTTTAAAATGCTATTTTCTTTGCGCTGAACTTACATTCAGGAAGAGGCTCCAGTTTCTCTCAGCCTCCTGGATCTTTGAAACTGTGTCTCTGAACTGAGTTCAGCTGCTTTTCCAGTGAAATGGCCACTTCTTAGTGACAAATTAATGTTTCAAGTTTTGAGTTTAAACATTCCTTTTTCATGTATTATCCAGACATTCAGAAATTATACTGCTTTTATGTAAATTCACTGTGTTTTATCTGCAATGCACTGTTCTTTACCATTCTATAGAAAGTTTATGATTTTAAGTGAAGTTCTTTGTTACTCTGTGAGCCAGCCTAAATGAGATATCAGCACTTCTGGTCACCAAAGGTACTTCTGCAGTAGAATTTCCGTCAGGTTCGTGACTTTACTGGTAATTTGTATGACCACAGGAGGCTTTATATGTCTACTTCGGGAGTTCTTGGTCTAGCACCTCAGAGTTTTAAGAGCTAGTTTTAAAGCTGGTTTTATTCCTTCTGTTTGTTATTCATTACATAAATATGTTTTAATTTATATTCATTTATGCGATTTTATTCACTCCATTTACCCATTTGTTTGCTGTTTACTTGTTCTCTACCATCAAAGCTCTTGATGTGCAATGCATCTGCTAAAAATAATAATAAAAAGGAATGATGTGATTTATTTTTTTTTAGGTAGTACTCTGAAAAGAAATATACTTTATGCTGCTTTCAGACTAATTCTACTGTGATCTCTACTTTGTAGATAATATTTGAGGAAGGGTATAATTTCATCCCATATCCTTGGAGGCAGCACTGCACTGTTAACACAGACCACTGAAACAGAGCCAGGAAAATACTCAATGTGTGTGATGCCTATTTGCTAACATTTCTATTTCATGACCTCCAAGTAAAATTAAGGTAACAAATGCACCCAGTAGTTGCAAGTATGTTCCAGTGCCACTTGATTAGGGTGGCCTTGTCTTGGTTTGCCTGTGTGTTGTCTAATCTATACATTCAATCCATACTTTATATGTAAATTATATGGGTTTAAATTACAAATTAAGAACCATGTCAGAAAAAATATTGTTGGGAAAAAAGCTTCCACATAAGCAAAAGGTATATTTAAAAGATTATTTTTTCTTGCATAGAGGGGAAAAATGGCTTGATAGCAATTGTCTTGGTGTTACATAACAGAGTGGAGGCAGGACAAGTGTGAATAACAAGTGTCTCCGTAAGGGGAGGCGGTGAATGTCAGGGACCATTTCAAAAGGAGGAGAGGAGGCCCTGGACTGTGAACGTGGGTAAGACTTGTGCGTGAAACAGCTACTGAGTTATTCAGCCTTGCCTGGACTAGAATGTGTAAAACATAAGTTTCTATCATACTTTAACTTAAAAAGATAAAATGAAGGAATTCATGGATTGCAGGATTTTTAAAGTCCTTCTGCTCTCTCTGTGGGTCAGTCACTCATGAGGTAAAATAACCAAAGGTAGTGTGTAACGCTGATAGCTTCAGAATTTATATATGCTGACGTATAGCTGATGTAGTTACACAGCTCACAGCTATTTTACCCACATTAGTAACTCTAATACAGTCAGTGCAGCCACTGTGGCAGTAAAGTTCCTGTTTGTGTCATGATCCTGTGTGGTGCCACTAAAAGCTGGCACAGTCCCGTATGTAATGAAAATTAAATGATACAGTCGACGCGTTAGAATAAATGCTGTCATGAAAGGTACGCTTAGGTGGTGGAGAGAAATAAATGTAGAAGCAAAAGGAGGAACAGTGTAAATGTCAGTGTATATGTTATTTTTTAGGCGATGATAAAGCTAGCAGTGCTTTTGGTCAAGTCCAGTACTTTGGAACACTGGGAGATGTCGAAGACTCTGAAATACTGAAGGTGCCAGAGTGAAGAAATGTATATTAGATAAAACAGGAGGTGAATGAGTATATCTCAATCTCCTAACTTCTGGTTGTGAGAACGGGTGCTGGTTAGTAAACAAATCAAGTATATCGTCTTTCTTTGCCTTTCCTCTTCTCATGTAGGATTGTAAGAGAAATGCAGACAGGTGAGGAGAAAAAGCAGTGTGAGACATTATCTCTGTGACAGTGGGTGCATTTCTACACGCAGCGGGTTTGGTTAGACAGGGGAAGAAGTTACAGTTCTGTTATGTCAGAAAAGACACTGCTCTGAATCTTTTTAGCTGTCTAGCAGAAATGGTGTGAAAAACATTGTATGTCTCAATGCTTCTGGTTTGTCAGAAATCAAAGCGGACTTGTTAGTAAATTATTCTAGCCAAGAATATTCAGCCCTGTGATAGGTGCTGTCTTTTGTTTGTCTGACCAGACAGGAAGTCTTGCCTAGCTGAAGTGTCATAGGTACATGTTTCAGAGGTTAAAACAACCCCTTGAGTTTCCATGGTGCTTTCACTAGAAATGAGTGATGAAGAAATTTACTTTATGTAAAAAGACCGTCTTTTTCTATACTGACACATTAGTTTACAACAAGATATTTTAATTTTTTTTTTACTGCATGTAAAATTCAAAGTTGTATCCAAGCACACATAACTAGACCTTACTGGTACTGTTAAAAGTAAGCTGAGTAAGAGATCCAAAAATCAAAGTGAGTTTAAAATCAACCGCAGATACAAGAAACATATATATATTTTACAAAAAGGTCTTACGTTCTCTCCAATGCCTGTCATAAAATCTATACTTCCTTTTTTTATTATGTAATTAAAAATAAAAACAGGTGCTGTCACCAGCTTATTAGCTGCAAGGAGTAAACAGCTACTGGAAACAAACAGAAAAATAATTTCACCACTTTTTTGACAATAAAGAAAATTATATACTATGTAGCTCTGTTTTCCTTAAGCTGAGCTGGTGAAATATAACAAATCATTGAAACAACTGTATTCAGTTGTAATGGTCAGCCCTAAGGGCTATCTAAATCATCTGGGGTCTTGACTATACGAGGAAGTTATAACATACTAACAGCAGTCATAACACTTAAAAACCTCCTTGGAGATATGATTAATCTAATATAACACTGCCCTGAGTTAATACTGTTTATACCTCTTTCCATATGGATATTAAAATATTTAGAATGGCATAATTGCATCTGTTTGGTGTTGTATGAGTGAAAATCTACAGTAAAATCTCTCTCAATGACCTAATGAAACTACGGAACAGTCACAACTATACTTTGTAGAATTTTGCAATAACAGCTAAGGTTGGATGTATTCAAATCACAGACATTAAAAGTTGGTGGCATTAAGCAAAAGCAAGAAAATAATAATTATACTATCATTAATAAGGTTCCTTCTTAATTTTGTGCCTGGTGTTGCTTCTGTTTTAGCTCTCAGATAGAATAGGGTGCCTGAAAGATATGAAGAGACATGAATCTGGCAGCAGTGAATGGAGTTCCTATTAATGGCTGGAAAGCAGAGTGGAGAATGGGTGGGAGGAAGGCAGAGAGGAGTTACCAAAGCAACAGAAAGAATGTGGATGTAAGCCGCAGATGAGAAACATGAGCAAAATATCAAACAGAACACCCCAAAAAGGTGAGAATTGGGGCAGGATAAAGGTGAGGATGAACACCTGGTGGAGCAGGAAGGGTGGTCTTCTGGGAGCAGTCAGAAGAAATAAATAGCAAGGTAATGGAAACGAGAAAGAGAAGTGGAATTAATGAAGGGAAGGTTGAAAAGCAAAGCTAAGCAAACCCTCAAAACCTCCAAAATGTGTAAAGCAGAAGCTACTGCAGCAAAGAAAATATTTCCAGACATAGACAGATACATGTTGTAGTGAAGAAAATCAAAGTGATAAAGATATTAAACAGGACCGAGAACACCACTAGTGACCAGCCGCCAACTGGATGTGACACCCTTCACTATCACTCTCTGGGCTCGGCCATCCAACCAGTTCCTAACCCAGCACAGAGTGTTCCCATCCAAGCCATGGGCTGACAGCTTCTCCAGGAGTCAAATCTTACGGTAGCTTCAGTGACTGCTAATGATCAGCAGCTCAGTTTGTTTCTGAACTGAAGAAGGATTGGTGGGAGGTGGCCGTGACACGAGATGCACTTGTTTTGGCCTGACTTGCATTTTGTGGTAAGTGTGCAGTGTGTGCCCAGGCTTACCCAGGCAAATCTGCTGTGATGTTTTGCATAGAAGGTTTGTGACAAATTCTTGGGGACTTGTGACTGGGAAAACATGATACAGCAGTTAAGGACCATCATCTTTTGACTGCTTCTGAATCGCTGCTCTGACTCCTCATGACAGTGGATTGTCTCCGTGGCAGCAGCTTGAGCTGCTGTAAATATTCAGTTTGCTTACATTGCAGAAAGAAATGCTTTTCTCAACAGAGACACAGATTATCACCCCAATTCTGCAGTGCTTTTAAAAGGCAAGAACACAGTGCATTCCTTGGTTAAGCCTTGGTTAGCATGACTAAGTTTGTTTTCTATTCTATACATCTAGAAGAAGGCTTAATGAGGAATTCCGGGGAGCAAAGGAATAAATAGATGAAGAGTGTGCAAATGTTAGTGAGTGTGGGCTCAGCCTGTTGAGGCGCTGGTTACAGAATCTAAACGAAGAGCGTTGCAGAGTTCTGTGAGCTGGACAAGGACCCTAGTCTGTGGTCAGAGTAGGAATGCAGGCAGAGTTGTCCCCATGCTTAATTGACTGGTAGGCACTTGGTACTTGGAGAGTAGATTTTTCTGTGCCAAATTCTGTAATGATCAAGCATAGGTCAATGTATCAAACATAGGATGTGATTTTTTTTTGTAATTTTTTGTGTTAAAGGAAATAATTTGGTTTATTAACATATTATATGTAGAATTGTTTGAACTTGAATCAGAAGTTTCTGATGTGATTACTTCCATTTCACACTCTTTTGGCTGAATTGTACAGGGGTTGTGAGGCATTGTTTGGACCTGAAATCAGATGTGAAAGTTAGTGTTGTCACAGAGATTCACTCAACTTAGAAGCACACCAGAGACAAAGTGAAATTCCCTTCTGTTGGGAAGGGAATGTTTTATAAGTGACACCCCTTGCTTTGCAGGAAAGTGCAGCTGCAGTTGGCACCTCGCTCTCAAAGGATTCTTCACTCCGTTAAAGTAGATGTAACAGAAGTTTCTGGGCGCAGATATACAGCTGGTTCTTTGGGCTTCAGTGCGTTAATGCATTTGATTCAAACACAGTAGGGAAAGGTTCCAGTTCAGAGGTGAAAAGGACTTACTTAAACTCATATAGCTTTTTAGAGATGTAAACGTGCAATCTTGGCACAAATCAATGGCCAAGTGCTTCCTGAGAACAACACTACCAGTTTACAGTAGAAGTGCACCAGAGATTTAATTTGGCCTACTGCTTTTTCCCTGTAATTTAGTTATTCGCAGTACAATTGCAAAAAATATACTGGAACTTTGCAAATGATATGTTAATTTGGTAAATGATTTTTAAATGTATTGATAGACAAGAATTTTATCCCCGATTAATGTGAACGTAAAGAACAAAGAAAGGAAAAATACTAAACCATCAACTATTCTAGCAATAATTTCTGCCAGGATGTGTGTGGCCTCCCTAAATATTCAACTGTGAAGCCTGTAGGTGATTTTCAGCATAATGTTAAGAATTATGCTAAAAGTAGTTTAGCATTCCAGAAATTCCTCTCTGCAGAACTTGGGTGACCTGACTGTCAGAACCCACTGATGAATTCAATGATCATTTCCTTTGAGTTGTAATCACCAGTAATGAGCACTGTCATCCACTTGGGAAATTTAAGGACCATTGCATTGTTCCTTGCTCTGTGCATACTAAGCTTCCGTGTCACTAAAATGGTTGAGTCTGTGAACTTTTTTCAGGTTTCTTGGAGCCACTGCTTCATTTTATAGGTTATGGCATTGGACCTTTTGGCAGTGTATTTGTAAATAGCAATGTGTTTGTTTGTACATGGGACAACAGTAGTGCTGCTTGTGAATCTAAAGAAATGTATTTTCCTAAATAACTGAAGGACTGACCTCTCTGTGAGTAGCAGATAATTTGATTTGTTGATGCAGAGAATTTCTGCAAGAACTTAGATTTAGCTGTCTCAAAGAAATGATAGACCAGTGGGAAAAGGATTCCCATTCTTACTGTATGAAACTTCGTGGCTGAGTCAAGGAAGCTGAAATTTCATTACTCAATATAAGATTTCTGAACAAACTGCTATATAGGCTTGCTTGAAATGTGGGATTGCTGGGCTGTGCAGCGATGTCTGCAGTAAGGGTTCAAAAGCCTGGATTAGAATGTACCCTTCAGATGTGTCTCTGTCTTTCTTCGAAAGTATAGGTTCCCTAAAGGAAAACATCTGAATATCTCCCATATGACCCAAAATATGAAACTACTAAATAACTTTCATTAGATAATATCTGCAGAAGATACTGGTCTAGGTGTCTTGGCTTGTTTTCACAGCTTTTCCCATTTCTAATCTGATGACTGTACCTATCACTCATGCTGTACCTTCCTGTCCTGTTCTGTTCATTCTGATACTTGCAGGTCATATAAAAAAGAAAAAGTTGCCGTAGTTGAATATTATCAAAGTTTTTCAACTTTTATACAAGAATTTGTTTCATCTGATGAGTCTTTAACGCATTATAGAGGAAATTTGACAGTTACCTCAGCAAGACACCTGAATTTTGACCTGTTACGCAAACCTTTATTCCTTTCGTCTTTCCTGGGGTTAGTGCATTTATTTTATTTTTCATGTTGAATAATGGCTCGCAGTTTGCCCCCTGGTATCCATGCCTTTGTTCTTCTGAGGGCCCTAGGGGAAAAAAAGCAGTCACAAAATTTCACTAGGTACAGATCTGTCTTTATTTTCCTGGGCTCCTACTGGGATAGGAGACATTGGTTAGATTAAAAGAAAAATTTCTGATTTGTTTCCTAGATTGCTTTGGCTGTTTTCTCTGTGTTGGAACACTGTCAGGGTAAGCACACAGCTGTATCTTGGGTAGCTGTTACAATGATGACCACTTAATAGTTTTTCAGCATCAGGCAATTAACACTCAAAACTACACACAAAATGTTTCTCTAATTCAGAAAATCGATGCATTTCAATAGAGTAGCTGATTTACACCTAATTCCTGAAATTATTGCCACTCATTAGTGGCACTAGACTGAATAGGTAGATGTGAGTGAGGTCCTGCTGATTTATTTTGGGAAAACCAAATGGGAAAGCCATACCCTGGTATTACGGTGTGAATATCTTAGTGTAAAAATTATGACATTAGCAAGGACTGCAAAATGTCGTACCGGTTTCTGCTGTTCAGCACACAATTTTTAACTTGCTCAGTTAATGCAGGATGTTTAAAAGCATGGTGCCAAATCCAGAAGGACTTTGAGGACTGATTTTATTAGAGTCCAGAAAAATCTTCTAAGAGTGGGAACTTTCAGGTCATTTCTCCATTTGCCCCCATAAGAGAACGCATCTCGGAGAGATGCTGTTACAGCTCTGCCTTTCTCTGAAAGATGGTTGTGTTACATTTTGCATGGAGCTTTTCCAGCCAGTTGAGTTTAACAGAAGTGGGTTTTAGCTCTTGCATTCAGTAGGAAGGAAAGGAAAACTTGAGCACACTGCAGACACCTAAATATATGTTAAAACAAATGCTCTATTTTCACAGAAGTAATTCAATCATCTATAGTAAGTTATTGATTATCACTGAAGTTGCCAATACCTCTAGGTGTGAAGTAATAGTTTCTTTTTGAAAAATGAATGTTAGGAACTGTCAGTGTACTATTTAGCAAAGGCACAGCAGAGCAGTCTTCAAAAGCTGAGTTGTCATGCTGCTTTAGGGTTATTGCACCACCTTTTAATTTTAGTTTTACTGATATGTGAACAATTATACCACTATCATCTTACTATGATAATTACTGGCTTTTCTGTTTTGTTTCTATCATTAAATCTCAAAGCAATTTGCATTCCAGGTCTGGAAAACCAGCAGTAAAACGAGTTGTCCAGTGCTCCCAGAGGCTGGATCAGGAAGGGAAATCTTAAGTGCATGAAATAAAAGGAGGGTATCCTGTCTAGTAGGAAATGCTGTCTCCCCTGCACCACAGAGCACGGGGGTAGGGGGGAAATCTTATTTATTCCATCTTACTTATAGGTGGTTGCTTAAAAAAAAAGTGAAAGTCTGTTTCAACAGCACGTACTAGATAATGGTTTTATATACCAGTACTGTAGTCTGACATAATCTGCCACTATTTTAACCTGGATATTTTGAGAAACAGAATCTAAGCCTGATTTCCTTAGATCAGGTTCTGATTTGACGTTTATGCTTTAATTAAAGAAACAGTCCAAATAATTCTGATGATTGAGTCTTTACTAGGGCAAACTTGATTAAATGGGATCCTCCTTTGAAAATGTACTTTTTTCAGTTAATTAAGTGAAAGTAAATTCATCCTTGCTTTTACTGGCCCTTGATTTTCCTTTTAGTAAAATTTTCAACAGCTTTCTTCTAGAGCCACTCAAAGAACATTGTGCCCCTTTGGCACAGACTAGTAAACGAGTCCCTCGGAGTCTGGAAGATTATCAGCTGCTGAAAAAGCAGATGCTTGACTGTGAACCTGTAGACGTACACAGCAGGGAGTGTAAAATAAGGTAAAAATAATTGTGCTAGTGTGTCTGGTTGAGAAGTGCAAAATTCCTGAAAGAGAGAAGGTAGACAAACATATGAGATGGAAAATTGCAGTAGCATTGGAGTCAGGTGGTTTGTGGATGAGCTACTTAGGACTGCAGTTTTGCTCTTTGCATTTTACAGAGAGGACCAAGAAACTGTGTTGTGGGTGTACAGCAGGAAAAGAGGAAAAGGATGGGAACAGAAATTTGTAACTGAAAGTATAATTGAAGATAATTGTAGATGGGAGAAAGAATGCAGACTTAAGACATTGATCCTCAGGGATGAATCAACACAAAAATCACTGGACTGATTTGTACCTTTTATACCAGTTTTTGTAATTGTGCTTCCTGAACTCTATCCACAGAGAGAAAATAATGACATTAAATCTGTCACAGATTGTGAGAAGAAATCTGTGAATTAAAGGTAGTAAAGAAGTCACTTTAGGTTTTTGCTTCTTATGTGTCTCAGGTAAGATGTGCTCCATAGCTTTTGTTTCATATAATGCCAAAGATGCAAGATTCTCCATGGCAGCACCTTGGAGCCTCTAAAATTTGTGTTAGAGGAGTGGTGTTGAGAAGGGTTTGTGGCCAAGATCTGGGCTGTTCTGTTGTGCGCTTTCTTACAGAGATATGTAGTCAGGAGAGGCAGGATTTGAGAGCTTTAGGCCCTGTAAATACTACTCATGAAAACCTTGTGTCAGGAATAGCAGGGCTCATGGTGAGTTGTCTCTAGTGAGCGGCGGCCTAAAGACAACACTTGTGTAAACCCTCTGGGTGGGACTGCCGGCATGCTGCAGTGGGTTGTGAAGTCAAAATGCGGCAGAAGTACTCGAGGAACAGTGAGATCCAGCTTCTGGGCACCTCTAGGGCTTTGCTGGCATCTTATGTGCCTGTTTGAGCAGAAGAGCATACAACAGAGTCACGGAAAAGAGCCAGAGCACGTGTGGGTAGTCTCGGTACATGTGCCTGATCGTTCAAACTGTGGAAGCAGCACAGAGCAGAACAGTGAGAAAATAAATATTATGAGAGAAAACCATAGAATGAGTAGTGTCTTAGTTTAGATGAAAACTAAGATATTTTATCAGATATTAAAAGGTCTTTAATCAGGTAAGGTTTGAACAGCTTTCCAGCTTATTTTTTGTGGGGCATACTCACTCCAGAATACCCATTCAGCATACTTCGATGAATATTCCCACAGGTTGTTGTTGCTGTAAATGGCTTTCTTGATTTCCTCTATTTTTCCAAGGGTGCCTTGGACTGTACTTGTTAATTGCCAGCTACTGCTCCTGTAGCACTGCCTCAGTACTTTTTTTTTTTTTTTTTATATCAAGGTGGCTGTACATCCATAGGAAACGAATCAGTCACGAACTGTATAATTTACTTGATTTTCTTTTTTGTCACTGATTTGTTATCATCTTTCATGTTGCAGCAAGTTTCCCTCTACTTTTGATGTGTACTAAGTCTTTCATTGATCTGAAAGAGAATCAAATACAAATACGAGCTTGTGTGACATGAAAAGTGCTCTTGTAGGTTTTCTTTTCATTTGTGATAGATATTGTTATTTCTTTTTCTCTGCAACATTCTAGAAAGCAAGCACAAACTTATTTAGGCTTGTTTGGACTTAGTGGAATTACCAGTACCTGATAATATGGACTTACTGAAGTGAGTCCAGCAAAGGGCCACAGAGGTGATTAGGGGACTGAAGCATCTTTTGTATGTGGAGAGGCTGGGAGCTGTAACTGTTGAACCTGGAGAAAAGAAGGCTCGGTGGGTGGATCTTATCGGAGTGTATTCCCTCCTAATGGGAAGGAGTGAAAACCAGGAAGCTAGGCTTTTCTCACCAGTACCCACTGACAGGACAAGGAGCAGTGGGCACAAATGAAAAAATGTGTTCTATGAATCTAAGATTTCTTGCAATTTCTTTGCCTGTGTTTTGTGATTAATGCTTTCCTGAAAGATAAACCAAGATTACATCATTATTCAGTAAATGCTCTCAGTAAGCAACCTTTTTACCTAGTAGTTCTGAAAAGTTCTTTTCCCCCTCTCCATAGCTTTGTATTTACAGTTCTGTGTTAATTTTTTTTCAGAATAATTCCATCCAATCTTTGTAAATTTGTCTTTTATTCAAGTAACTGATGTTAATAACACTCATAATCCTCTAAATGTAGAAATCGAATGTCACAGAGTCAAGTGCTTGATTAATTTCTATTCAGCAAGTCATGCGTTGAGCTGACTATTCTAGTGCTCTCTGAAAGGCAGATGTTTATTTCCATGGTGAGATGACTGAGCAGGTTAATGCATTTCACAGTATCACAGTATTGTAAGGTTGGAAGAGACCTTTGAGATCATCGAGTCCAACCTATGGCCCAACACCTACACCTACTACCTACACCTACTCCTACTTGTCAGTTATACCATGTCACTAAGTGCCTCATCCAGATTCTCTTTTCTCGTTTGCGGGCCCTTCCCCTCCTAGTTCTTGGTCTCATCTTGTAGCCTTATCTCTGATACTGCTTTTCTTGTTCTTCAAGACCAGTGCTGTATTGATTGGGAATCTTCCCACTGTGTTTCAGTCCACCTGTTTTACTAAAGGGAGTTTGTATATGCTAGTATAATAGCAATAATTCATGGCTATCTTTTGAGGACTAGATGTGTCAAACAGAAGTATATTTATACTCAAATATACAGTGGCTGCCATTTTTGGTTTTCTAAAAGGTGCAGGAAGTTTGCTATTAGACTGATGCATTTATTAAGTTATATTCCATTTTAAAGGAATTTGCTCATCAGTATTGCTTATCAGTATTTATTTTGTCACAGAAATATAACTTCCTAAAAAATGTCATAAATGCTCAAATAATACTCTTATTTTCAATTTCTGTGTCACAAGTAACTGTATACAGCTAATGATCAGGGAACAGTGCAGATTAGTGATAGACAGGAGTACTGATTATTTAATGTTTTTGCACATTTCCCTGTTCATAAACTGCATGCCCTTCACAGCATTTCTAGAGGGGAAGGATAAGGACTATTGTTGTATCTTTCCTTGATAAAGAACTCCGGATAAGCAGGCTTTGTATGGAATTTTGAAATGGTGTCTCCTGTCTTGTAGCAAAACTGGGTGGCTCTAGGGTTTTTTGGAGCGTCTAGAATTTTATGGTTATTTTTAATTTTTTTTTTAATCATATTATGATTTTTCAGAAACAATATAATAGAAGAAAACATATAGTGCATTTCCTGTGTTGGTTCGGATACCAAATTATCAGTTGATGAGATGGAGTAGTTGAATATTTGAAGTGAACTGAAGTTTTTGAAACTGTACAGGCTTTTGGAAACATTAATATCCACATTTCCCTCTTGTCTCTCTAAAGCAGAACAACTTTGATGTCACTCCTTAGTCTTCAAGGCGTATTTGCATGTAGCTTTGAAGAACATTTAAGGTGATTTCAGTTAACCCGTGACTGAAATGTGAGACATGGCAAGAAGTATCCTAGTCCATCCTCATATTATTTCCATTTATTACTTGAATTTTGGTATTTGGCATAATGATAGTTCAAAAGAAGAAATATGAAAATCAATATAAAATAACTTGGCATGTCAAGGATAACACCAATTAAGAGTTACTTCCATTAGCTTTAAAAACTGTCTTTTGTAAGATTGTAAGACATGTTTATATGTACCGTAGCGTTGGGATAAAACTTGTCAGTGTTTTTTTCCCTTATTCTTATGAACCAAAAGAAAAAAAAAACAATCTGTGGTATAATGAGTCAGTTAATTATGTATATTCGTATCAGTCACTCATGTTCTTGTTATCATGACATGGAAACAAGATGTAGAATCGTAGAATCATTAAGGTTTGAATAGACCTCTAAGATCACCAAGTCCAACCATCAGCCCAATGCCACTGTGCCTGCTAAAGTGGTGACTCCACCACTTCCTTGGGCAGCTGTTCCAATGCTTCAGCACTCTTTCACTAAACAGTTTTTTCCTGATACCCAACCTAAACCATCTGTGATGCAACTTAAAGCCATTTCCTCTTGTGCTTAGCTTTGTTCACCACAACTCTCTGGACTTGGCCATCCAGACAGAATGCTGTGGGAGATGGAGCCAAAGGCTTCAGTGGCGTCCAGGCAGACAACACCCACAGCCTTCCCCTCATCCACTGCGTGGGTCACCTGGGCACAGGAGACCAGGTTGGTCAAGCAGGACCCACCTTTCATGAACCCGCGCTGGCTGGGCCGGACCCCCTGGTTGTGCTGCAGGTGCCAGGTGAGCACACTCAAGGTGAACTGCTCCATTATCTTCCCTAGGAATGATGTCGGGCTGGCACATCTGCAGCTTCCCAGATCTTCCTTGGGGCTCTTCTTGCAGATGGCGTCCCATTGGCAGCCCCAGTCATGTGGGACCTCCCCTGTCAGCCAGGACCGCTGATAAATGATGGAGAGTGGCTTGGCAAACTCCTCTGCCAGCTCCCTCAGTGCTCTCGGGGGATCCCGTGCAGTCCCACAGACTTGTGAGTGTCCAGGTGGCAGAGCAGCTCATTAACTGCTTCCTCTTGGATTATGGTGATGTTATTCCTTTCTCTGTCCTTCTCTTCCCCCTCAGGGGCCTGAATACCATGGGGACAATTGGTTTGACTATTAAAGACTAAGGTGAATACAGGATTAAGTACCTCAGCCTTTTCCTTGTCCTTAGTGGCCGTATTCCCTCCCTGCATCCAGTAAATGGAGGTTCTCCTTGACGCTGGTTTTGTTAATGTATTTGTAGTCATAGAGGGGTCACTATCCAGAATCCCACTATGAAGAGATTTTTTTCATTTATCTAATTATATAAAGTACAGATTGGGAGAAGCTAAGCAGAGTATCACCAAACTGAATCACAGTGGTAACCATTGATGGAGATAAGGAGAACGTGAGAGATTTAAATGGTATTTTAAACAATAAAAAGGAAAACCAACACATGGCTTTGGAAAATAGGAGCAAGAAGTTGAATTGTAGCTTATCTTGGAAAACAGCTTAAAGGTTTTGGAGTGTTTGTGTCTGTTGATTTATCTGAAATAGGTTTCCCATGTGCTTTGAACCATTTAAAAGTAGTCAGGTTTTCACAGTCATCTTCTTAATGTGCAATGTGGTGCAGTAGAACAGATGCTCTGTTTCAGTGTCCTAAGGCTCAGCATATGGGACTCATGGCTTACTGAATTAAGATAACCAATCATCAGCTTTTGAAGTGTTTTTCAGGGCTTTCTGATGTGATCCAGGAAGTTATATTCTAGCTGAGATACAGATCTACTTTTGTACTTGGTTATCTAGATACAAATAAAAGTAGACCTAATCTAAATAATCCTAATGCTGTATTTCAGAAACATCTAAAGGATCTGTATTCTGAAAGGAGACTTTGATCTTCATTGGAATAAAGTTTGTATAATAGTATATAATAAAATATAAGTTGTACAAAATATGCAAGTGCATGGGCATCACTTGGAAGCTGTTATGGCTCTTTTGTTGCCTTTTTTTTTTTACTTCAGTAGTTCATCAGCAAGTGTGGAATAGCTGCAAATTAGTAGAATAACTACAAATGGATTGAGAATAAGTCCTGAAGAGGAGGACTTGGAGGTGCTGAAGGATAAGAAGAAACTCAGCATCAGCCAGCCATGTGTGCTTGTAGCCCAGAAAGCCAACTGTATCCCGGGCTTCATCAAAAGTAGTGGAATCATCAGGCTGAGGAAGCTGATTCCCCCGCTCTGGGGAGACCCCACCTGGGGCCCTGTGTCCAGTTCTGGAGATCTCAGCACGGGAAGGACAAAGAACTGTTGGAGCAAGCCCAGAGGAGGCCACAGAGATGATCTGAGGGCTGGAGCACCTCCTGTATGAGGACAAGCTGGGAGATGGGCTTCTCTAGCCTGGACAAAAGAAGGCTTCAGGGAGACCCTATAGCATCCTTCCAGTACTTAAAGGGGGCTACAAGAGAGCCAAGGAGGGGCTCGGGAAGCGCAGTAATAGGGCTCGGGGTAACGATTTTAAACTGAGAAAGGGTATGACCTGTACCTGATTGTTGGATAAGGTGCAGAGGTTTTCAGTAGGCTTCCTTCTGTAGCAAGGTTGTCCAGCTGTCCTTCACAGTAACTCTGCTAACACTCATTCCTTCCTTGCTCTTGTTCCTGCCCTCAGTGCTGGTGATGTAAGTGTGAAGTGTCTGAAACTTTGATTAGTCAGCAGGTTTTGTCAGAATTGAGCAGCACTACAGTGTGTGCTCATAGAATTATACAGCATTTGTTATTGCCAACGACTCCTCACTTAAAAACTTACTCAGGAAGAGAGTAAACATTGTCATTGTGCTTTCAGACAGTGCTCTCACAACTTTTTTAATCTGCTGTCTGAATTTTATTTTTCATTTTTGTTTTACTACCACAATGAAAGAGATTAAATCTTAATCACATTTAAAAAAAGAAATTGATTCGGCAGCAGTCTAGATTTTTTTTTTTTTAATCATGTTATTTATTTTAGGCTTTTCATTTGACAATGAATTTGTATATCTGTTGAATTCTGAACATTTTGATTCCTGTAGTACAGACTCTGTGTTCCTCTAAATGTATCATTTCTGCTTGTAAATAGTCATCTTTTCTGCCTTGCAATGTCTTGCATTTTATTTTTATTATTAAAGGAAGCCAGGGAAAGAGACAGTGCAAACTGAGCACTGTGCTCTGCGAATGAACAGTGTGTCAGGACCCTGCGCTGCTCATTCTTCTGATTTGCTTCAAACTATTCATTGACTTCACTGCTTTACTTCATACTACTTACGGAGCTGTGAGAGAAGTGGATGAAAAGATGATGCTGATTTTTCCTTAAAGTCTTTCTACCCATAAAAGACATTGTGAAGGTGCCTGGTGGTACTTCTTTAGGTTTGCTCTGTCTCTCTTTATATGGTTTTAGAAGAAGATGGGGTTTTTTAAATTTTTTTTTTTTTTTTTATAATTTTCAGACAAATACAGTGACTGCAGTGTCAGGCATCAGCACTACAGCATTGCCACTCACTGCTACTTTGTCAGTCTCTATAATAACCAAAGCAGATTAAAAAATTCAGGAAGAAAGAAAAAATGATGAAACATTTGGCTCTTGAAACTTAAATGCTCTGTAGAAAAATGATAGTTCTGATGACCACATTTGGAAATGTTTTCTAAACTGAGGATATGAAGATGAGAGGTGCCTTCACATTCTGTCTTGAAATTCATGAGATAAGGCTGTACCTTCTGTTCTGCTTTGTGTGAAAAGGGATTTGAAACTGACTCTGCCACCTTCCCTTTGAGAGAAATGAAAATATGTCTCAATTTGAAACTGATGAAAGTTGAGAAAAATCTGTCAAAATCTTACTATTTTCATGAGATAAAGGTAATTTCCTGAAGTCCTATGGGTAACACGGAGTAGATCAATTTTGAAAAAAAGAATGACTTCAGTGGTACGATACCCTGGTTACTCTCCTGTCTTTCATTTTATGTTTGTCTTGGAGATCGGACAAAACCAATGGATTTGAGGCTGAAGTGTGAGGACCACCAGCAATTCTGCAGTGGTACCACAGCTTCTGAAAGTGAATGGGAGAGTAAAGATTTTTCAGGAGATTGGAAGAATTTTGTAAGAGGAGGAGTTGTCTCTGGCAGCTGGCAGGGGAACACAGGCTGGTGTCTGATGAAAGAGAAACAGTCCTCAAATTTCTTTAGATTAAGCTATGTGTCAGGCTCGCCACATCACAGAGGAGGATTACATGGAACATCCTTCTCTCTTACCGAATCTGTTCTGTGAGGAGATAAAGACTAGAGCTAAAGTTCCCAAGAAACAGATTCTACAAGGTTCTGGAAATGTTTATAAATTTCGGTAATCTATTTTTTAAAAAAATTAATGGCAGTTTTAAAAGGAAACTCATTCTCCTAACTTACATGTGTTGGCTGCATTTTGCTTGCCATTGGTTTTATATTGGTGTAAACCACTACCTCCAGTTTCCCTCCACGTGAATTCTGATGTGAAAAAAACCCCAACAAACATTAGTGTAAGAACTAGCAGTGACTTGTATTATTAATGAGTGCTTGACTTCTTTGTTGTTATCCATCTCAATAGCTGGAAGCAGTCAGGTCAGTATTGTCTGTGTAGCTGTTGCCATTTGAGGTGTTTGTGAGCAATCCCCTGTCGGTTGTCTGGGTGTGCAGTTGTGACTTGGTGCATCTTACGTCCCCTTTTAAATACTAAGGTCTTCTGATCAGAGACCTGTTTTCATCCTAGTGTCTACATGAGGAGTTAATTGTCCTCATCAGCCTTTATAGCCACTATAATCAGTACCGTGTGTTTTCAGATGGAAGTGAATCTGAGCAAAGTAACATGAACTGTGTTCAGCAGTCCCTCTTTCTCCTCTTTAAGGTAGAGCAAGGCTGGCAGGCGAGCTCAGATGAAGGAAGGTTGAATTGAGTAGAATCTTACTGAATCTGTCAGTTGGTAGTTTTGTGTGGTGCTGTACAGCGTTGTCCCCCTCATTGACCGCTGGTTCTGACGGAAGGCCCTACAAGTGATCGAGCAGAGAGTGCTTGTCCCCTTTGTGCAGGAAAACTGAATGAAAGGGGCAGAAAGAATGGGAATAACTGTGACCTGTGTCCTGAGACAAGGTGAGTAAGTAATGTTCAGCTGCCATTTGGGGAATTAGTGAGGTTGTTTCCTGTCCAGTGAAATAACTCATTAATTAGATTTTCTATATCTAATTTAATCCAAGACTTGTAGGAAACATCAATCAGATCTGAGCGTGTGGAATTTGCAAGACATCATTGACAAATCACTGAGGCTTTGCTCACAGCGGGATTTTCATTGTCCTTTCATGAGAGCTAAAAGACATCCTGAGGTTCTGTTTCAGGCACGAAATAGTGTCTACCTTCTGATCCTGGCAATGATGGGCATTGCAGCTCTTGCATGTGCTGCCATTACAGAAGGCTCACTCGATCAGGTTTCACGTTTGAGTCAGGCAGAGGCACCAGTGGGTGGTGGGAGATGCTCTCGCTACTGAGAAAGGAAATAATATCACCTCTGTGCTCTCCTACAGCCAGCAGGCACTTTGCTTTTAACCAAACAGCTTTAAGCAGCAAAATCTGAGACAGCATGGCAGTTCTGCGTGTGTGATACAACTGGATCAGAGCTGGCGTATCTTACAAATCTGATCTTACAAATACTTCAGGTGTGTGCTTCCCTCTTAAGTGCAAGCCGTACCGAAGGTATGCGTTACCTCCTGTGTACTTGGAAGATATGCACTGTACTGGCAGAATTTTGAAATATGGAGAAAGTTTATGATTAAAGGAAAAAGGGTTCCTGGAGAAGTAACCTTGTTACCAGCTACCTCGAGGGCAAAAAGTGCCTCTGACTTGAAGACTTCCCAGTTATAATCAAGCTTCATCTTCAAGGGATAATATGTCTTGAGGCATATGGATAAAGATCAAATGCGTAAATACCTTGAATGAGAACTGAGGAGGGATGCTAAACGTGTTTGTGTTTGCACTGTTAACTCTCCTGCAGTAGTATTTGCAGAAGATTTTAAAGAGTGTTTGTGTCAGGTGGGAAAATGTGATGCCATCTGTTTACCTCACAGAAGCACGTGTTGGTCTGTGGAAATTAGTTATTATGGTGATTATCACTGACTTGACAAGCAGGCATGTGTTTGTTTCTACAAATACCAGTACTGAAGTTTGCACACACTCCCACAGACACATAGGGGGACCATCTGAAAAGTGAACAAATTAAGGACAGCATTAAGTACTGGTCACAGTGTTCCTGAATGGGAAATGGAATAATGTATTGGAATACCTATGTAATCATGTAATTGAACTCTACTAATATAAGTAACAATACAAAAAAATTACAGTAATACTCAACTTTGTAAAAATATAGTTACACCATTACCAAGTTTGTTAATTGGACCAGATATTAGGCTATAACAAGAACGATGTTTCAAGACATCACTAATTTTAAGGGATGAGACTGAGTTAGAGAGCAAATTCTTTCCCACTATCATATATTGATATCTGTTATCATACTATCATATATTTCCCACTGTCATACATGGGCAGTTGTCTTGATTCCTGCTCTAATGGAACTGTAGTGCTTTGTTTTTCCTTTTCTGTAACTCTTTACAGCCCGCTTTCTTCCCCCATGGGAATGATCACAATGAAAAACAGAATTTAAGAGTATTTGATCCTGTAATGTATCTCAAACATGAATTTTCATGGCATTATTTAAGAAAAGTTTTTGCATTTTCTCTGAAAAAGCAGTGTACCAGATGGAGAGTGTTAGTTTATATTTATAAATGAATCTATACTAGAATAATCTATTTTTCTAAACATATTTATACTTCGTCTGCAGCTGTGGGTTTTGTGAGAGAAGGCATCTTCAGAGACTGGTAGCCAGTTACTGCCCATGCCTGTGAGAGAGGGGTTAGGATTAGAGGATCTTTAAAGGCCTCTTCCAACCCAACCCATTCTGTGATTCTGTGCTTTGTGTAATCTTTGCAGATTTTTTTCATATAGAATAGGGAATACTATTTATCTTTTACATAAAATCTTCTTGTGTAGGTTTTACTGTCTGTCTGTAAATCTCATTTTCTGAAACACAGCATGAAACAGAGACATCTTTCATCTTTATACACAGAGGTACTGTTGAGGGGAAATATTTATAAATAAACCTTGTCAGTAATAATGCATTAATTCATATGATTTTTGACCTCCGGATATGGTGAAAGTGGATTAAATGGCTGAGATGAAAGTGGGAACTGTAGCAGAACGTTGTTCTGCTGGTTTTGCCTGTGTGGTGGTCTCTGAACAAAGCTGCCTTACTGGATGGAAAGAGGTTTCTCTTTCACAGAGATTTGTAGCTCGGTGGATTTATACAGGTTCTTGTGTGAGTTCTGTTGTAGTTGAGAAACACAAATATTTGATAGACAGTAAACATAGAAACCTCTTCATGGAAGCGGAAGTGTTCAAGAGGGTTCTATCTTTTTCTTGTGTTCTGTATTTTATGCTGGAAAAACAAAACAGAAGTTCCCAGTCTTTTCTGAAAGCAAACTTTGCAAAAGACAGTAGGGTTCACTCTAGTAATCTCTGTCCACTTCTGAGCAGTGACTCATCTTCCGCTCTGCTGGCTTCTGCTGCCCTGTCCGGCAGCTTTGGTGCAGATGCCGGAGCTTAGATGCATTTCTGACATTCCAGCCACTAATTTGGTCTCCTTATCACCCTTAGCTCATTCCTGAGCCACTAAACCCACCCTACTCAAAGGAGATCACAGCCCAAAAGGTTAAGGGTGCTGAGGTTTAAGACTGTCAAGGGCAAATGTCTGGCTGGGACAGTGGGTGCTAACAAAAAACAAAACAAAAAAAGAAAATAAGCTATGGGGCTGTCAGTAAGACATCTCTGCTGTGGGATAACCAGTCACACAGAAAGCTGATTCCTTCTCAAATGATCAAGGAAACGAGGAACAGAGATAACCTGTAATACAGTCCGTTTAGTCATCTCTCCCAAGCACATGGGAGAACCTGGAGATGTGCATGAACTCAGACACAAAATCAGAGAGCTGGTCTTGGCCAAGCTGTAATAGATCTGGCAGACCTTGTGCATACCGCTTGCCATGTTCCACCCGCTGGGTACTGTTGTGGTATAGGGCAGAAGTAGAAGAAACCAGCTGTGAGTAAGAGGGAGAAGCATTTTAAGTCGTGGGCATCTCTTCCCCTCATCACTTCCTACTTAGTCATGGCTGGCAAATAAGGTGTGGCACCCTTACCAAACTCGCAGCAATTAGAAGGAAGTTGAGGAAACAGAGATTAGTTAGCAGTGAATCTTTTACCTTCTAGTCTTCTGGATCTGTTTATAAAAGTACAGACACCAGTGTTGAAATTGGAGAGATTAGATTTCATTGTGCTGAGAAATTTCTCCCATGAGGACTAGGTATGTCGTGCTGTATAATGAAAACCTGATTTTGACAGTTCCATCTGTAAGTAACACTGCACCCTGCAATGCGAGGCTGTGATTCATCGTGCCATGGAAAACAGGCCTGCATTTGTGGAATGACTTCTCACTTTGTCTTAGGTACTCACAGAGCTTTTTAGTTTCTTTTATTAAAGAGGCTGCTGTCCACCATTGTTCAGCAAATAGGATCTCATCAAGTGCATCATCTTCATCTCGACAGAGTTGATTCAGGAGCTGAATTATATACCGAGTAATTGGAATGACCTAGAAGAGAATGTGCCTGAATTTATACATAGGTTCTGATCTCAAATAACATATAAATAGATAATAAACCAATCTCCAGTTTTCCTGGTAAAGTCTCATTATCAGCACTCAGCAGCTCCTTGATTAGGTTGCTTTCCTGGTATAAAATCCAGTTTATTCATTTTTCTTTAAAATAACAAATTATTCTACTAGGTTCAGTCAGGGGTTTGCGACAGAAAGATTTTGGGAGCTCTTCGACAGACAGATTATTTTATTATTCTTTTACTTTTTATGTTGTAGCATGGCTTCATGACACAGGGAAAGTGGTAATTCTTTTTTAAAGGTTAGCTTTCCAGGTTTCTTTTATCAGCAGATTTTTTCCTAAAGTTCCCCATGGGAATGAGGTATTCTTGGCTTTTCACAATACATTTTGAGTATTATCAATTTGAAGGTTTTCTTAAGATATGTTCTCAAGACTATTTTGAAAGTTCAAAAGTTTTCCTTCATGGTTTCTCTATTACTATAATGCAGTAGATGAAATTTGAGAAGACTTTTTCAAAGATACAGAAAGTGGCTGTAGGCTGGATAAGAGCTTAAGGGCTAAGGAGCAACCAAATCTCAATATTCTGCTTGTATTTGACACTTTGCTTTAGCTGTCTTATGGAAACTCTTGCTGCACACCAGACCTAGATGCATGATTTCAGTGCATGCAAAATAAATGCCTAGGGAATCTATTGCACTTTTTTGGCTTGCATGTTTGCTCACCTTTTAGGTTTGAAGGGGTTACTTGAGCTGTAGTTGGGAAAAAAATGCCCTCATCTATAAGGAGCAGAATCATCTGGCCATGTCACTCCAATCTGTTCTGTGCCAGCCATGGTCATGAGTGATAATTGATTTTTTCTGTTCTCCGTCTGTTTAAAATTAAGTGGAGTAAATTTTGTATCGAAGAGGATGCTTTGACAGACATGAATCTCTAGAGCTCTAAGGCTGTCAGCCAAACTGCAGTCCAAAACTACAAATACTGGCAAAAAAATAGGTTTCTGTGTATGGTCTAGACAGTCCCAAGAATTTTTTTCAGTTTTGTTGATATATCAATTAAAAATCATATCTAGATTAAGGCAGGATATTTGATTACAGACAAGAAATGAGTGTTCGTGTTCTAAAGGTTTCTTCTCTCCTTGCAGTGTACATTGACATTGCGTTGTTTCTGCTGTTTTTGAACTTCAAATAAGAGCGTTTAAAAAACATGCAAGCTCGTTTTTTAACATTAAATAGTTGATTTAGTGTGATTTAAATTGTTGTGTATATCAACATATATAAATACATGCATGATTTATGTCAGCAGTTCCCGTCTATACATTCAAAATAGCTTTCCGTAGAAAACTTCTGAGTGCAGTTCACAATGAAGTCCAGAGTTGCTGAGTCACTTCTGAGGCACTGCAGCTTGCTATTACATTGCTGTAGTGTAAAATTGACTTGCACTCCTTCTCTGAAAGCCTGTGTGTGAGTTGAAACATAAATGTAACTGGAAGTGTAAATTCACTGGGCGTGTGTAGAGGGATTTGTTTCCTGTGTCTTGTTTATCCCTCTAGCGCAGTGGCAATTTCTCTGCGCCCATAGCCTTAGGATTCAAAAAGTCGATCCCTGTTGAAATTTAACTGTTCTGGCTTACCTTATACTTTTTTTCCAAAGAAAATAGTTGCTCTGTCTTTTAATCTAAAAAGTGAGAGCAGTGTCACTCGGTGCTTCAGCTGGCAAAAATCTTTTGAAGAATAAGCTTTAACACTAAGAAACAGAAGTGTTTGAGTGCTGTGATACTGTATAGGACCTGTCAGACCCCTTAAATCTGTGATTCTTCCCACCGTCACTCCTGCAGAGGGGCACCTGGAGTCAATTAATTCAGATTAAGAGGAAGGAACACATACTGTCTCTGGCCTTGCATGACAGATGGTGGGGATAATGGTAGTTTGCTTGGCTCTTTTTCCTTGTAGCTGAAAAGTAGTGTTTTCTCACAAGCATGGCTTGGAACTGTCAAACCATGCAAGTATTTTATTAATTCATTTGGTCTCACATGTTTTTAACCATCAAGTTTAAAGTTCCTCGGGGAGTGGCCATAGAGCAGTGGAGAGGAAGCCTCTGAGCTGGCATTTTGTTGCCCTGTTGATTTTACCAAATCAGAGAATGCATGCAGTTTAAGACAGATGGCAGTTCTTGACACATGATGAATGAAAGTCTCCTTGAGAGGCTTTTTGGGACTCTGTGTGTATTCTGTTGTAGTTAGTGATGTGCGCTACATTAAGCTGGTTGCTGCTCTAAGACTGCATCTCTAGCTGCCTTATAAATTGATGGAAATCTGAGGCTGTGTTAATTTTGTTTGCCTAGTAATTTCTGAATACTTCAAACATAAGAACTCTGTATTTTCTTTTTTGTTGTGGCATTTGATTTTTTTCTTTTTCATGTGGAATAGCTCAGTTGTCTGGAAGTTGTTAAAATAATGTAGGAAGAGCCAATTTTAAATAATACTTCTACTTGTAGTATAAATAGTCTTTGTGTAAAAATCCTAGTTGAGAAACACTTACCATTATAAAGTCAAAAATCGTACTGATATTAAAACTTAAATTTTCCCTAATTGAAGCTGTGAATGCTCCTGGGAAGAGCAGAACTGTCTTCACATTCTGTAGCGTTACTAACTTCAAACAGAGATCTGTTTCAATCTTCTATTATCCAAATGTTGCAATATAATTTTTACAGAGTTCTTTAAAAATATGTCAGAAAGAAAAAGAGATGGGCTGTTCTAAATAAGGTGAAAAGAGAGATATGAAAAAGTACTATAAACAGCAAGATGCACTTAAGACAGTGGTTGAATACGTCAGTTGTCGCTGAACTGAACTTGCAAACCTGGGAAATTTATAGTTAAAATAGTTAAAATTGTGTGACAAGTAAGATCGGAAAAAAATCTTGGGGTAGATGCACATCATTAGGGATATGTGAAACCCATTAAATTCAAGTTCTTTTTACATAGCTTTTGGTTAAGATTTTTTTCTCGATTTCATAGACTTCTTGTAAATTTGTATATCTGCATTCCCAGGATTAACCGAACTTGACTATGGGTGAACTTTTTAAAACATCATGTTTATCATGTTATCAGTTTTAATTCTATGCAAATACAATACTTTTGTAGGAAATTATATTTCTTACAGAACAGTGGATTTCACAAATAAACACTAATCCGAAATAAAATCCCAACAAAATGTTAACCCGAGTTATTTATAATGAAATAACACCCTTAAATCCTTCTCATATACGAACAAAGAACCTTTTCTATTACAAGATTAAATACGTCTTCCAAAGCTATCCTTGTGTTCCTGGTGCCGCTGTTTGTTTGAAGTGGTATACAAGTATAATTAAAATTCAGAACAGGAGAACATCGGGATATGCAGTGCCTGGAGCAGCGCACGGGAGAGGCGAACTGTCGATAAGCACTCCTGATGTGTGTTTTCAGTCTCTGCCATGTTACTGAGTTATCACAACAAACAAATGCCATGATGCAAACAAGTAGAAGGAGGCTTGTAAGTGGTTCACTCTCCTTTCGGCCTTCTTTTTAATATAACTGCTGAGCCTGTTTATAGCTTTATATTAAGACAAGCAATAAATTGTTAACAGCTTAGCTTAATGATAGTTCAAAGCCATCAATAAAACCTGAATGTAAGATTTTCAGTAAGAGTTAAATCTGTGGTTTTTAATATCCCTAGAGGGAAAGATGAAACTCTGAAAAAAGGGCCTTTTCCTAAAGTTAGTCCAAAGATGTGTAGTTGTCAGCTAATTTCATTCAAAGTGAAAGCTGAGTGTTTTGGGGAGATAGTCTAACAGAAGGTCCGAACCACTGCTTTGAGTAGAGGCTAACTCAGTTGTACCAAATATCACAGTAACTCATTCCGTTGTTTTTCATGTAGGTATGTGCACATATACCCAATACCACCTGAGTTACGAGAAGGGAGGGCAGGGAAAATGATTCTAAAATTGAGAGGACAAACGCCTCATGATCGGAAAATGACAGAATTTGTCTGTTTGGACCTATTTTAATGTGTGTAAATATATTAAATATATGCAAATGTGAATCCCTAGTTTTTGTGGATATATGTGTGTTAGAAGGATCACGTATTATTCCCTCTGTTTTGGCCTCAGTTTGTACCGTTTTTCATGTGTATCGGGTCTTCTCCCTCGTTAGTACTTTCCAAAGCTTCAGTCCCAACCTCTCACCTAGGATCACTTTCCCTGATTTTCACCTCTGGTATGCGAGGTGTCTTTACAGCTGATGAAGAGTTAAATCTGCTTTTTGATGTTGTTTAGATGGAGACGCTGCAACCACTGGGCAGATTTTGTTTCTGTGTTCCTTTTGGGTCCAGAGCCTGTACACAGCATGGTGTAGAGTGGCACGGAAATGGAAATTCATACAAAGCCCTTGGCATCTGCAGCCACAATTTGCGGATAATTAAGCTACCCAAGTCCAGCAGGATTCCACTGATCATATGCAAGTTGTTTTTACTTTTTTTCTCCCCTCTCCCCATGCAGTAATTTAGCTACAGCAAGTATATAGAACTTCTGTCTGTAACACATTGTGAAGTGGTAAAATGTGGTTGAGGGAGTCAATTAAATTTGATCAAATGTTCTCAGAGTGAGTGAAATGAATATGCAAAATAAGCTTTTGCAACAAAGCAGACCATTTGCAAACCTTAATTGGACAATTCTTTTGTTTTGGTCAGCTTGTCAAGACAAGCTCTTTTACTCTGAGCTTGTTTGGGCTGAAGGTTTCCTTGCACATGCGCACACTATTCGCCTGACGCAGGCATTCTGAGTATGGAAAGTCAAGCCAAAATGATTCCAGAGGTCACAACAGTATGAGGAAGTGAAAAACAGATATTTGCTTGGGAAATTTGGACAAACTTGTTGATAAATATTGTCACAAACTCTGGCCCTAAGGACAGATATCTGTCTTTCCAAATACTAAGATTGCTTTCTCATGCTAATACCATTATCTGAAATGAAATATGTTACACAAGAAAAACAAAGAATGTGCATGAAATCAGAAGCTCGGTGTTAAACGACAATACACTTCAATTTATCTCTTTTATCTAAGCCTATGGAAATAAGATATGAAGTTTCCTTCAATCCAATAACCCATTGCTTTAGAGCTAGGAGGTACTGTTATATGTATGTGATGCGTTCATTGTTTCACAGGGAATGGTTTGCACTAGGCTCAAAATCAGACCTTCTTTGTTAAAAACATTTGAAATGAGCATAATAGAAGCAGCAAGAAATGCAAATGAGGGGGGATGACTTGTTTTTGAATAAATGGCATTGGTAGGCTTTTTGATCTTGGATACCTTTTAGTTACACTGAGTTTGTATGCAAATGTTAAGAGCATTTAGAGAGCATTTAGCCAGCTGGATGAGGTGCAAATTATGCTATCAGGCAAAAAAAAAAAAACCCAACAAAAAGGAAGCAGCCCAAGCAGTGGGTCTTTTGCAGCCCAAGCAATGTGTCTTCTGCCTAGTGATTGCGTTTCAAGGGATCACGAATGCCTGAGCTGTTGCAGGGTTCCAGTAGTAAAGGCTGCAGGAGAATATACCCTGCTCACACATAAGAATTTCAGCGCTGTTCAGCTTCTCAGTTGTAGTTTCTCTCTGCGGCTCAGATTATCTCATGGAGCATACCACTTCTCCACAACCATCCCAACAAAGTATTTTGGTTCTCACTGCAATTGCGGCATAATTTTAGATGAGGATGTTAATTTATTAACCCTACCTGAAACCTAAAAGGCTGTTTCTAGCTCTAGAGAACTGGATTTCACATCAGTTTAAAACAATTCAGCTCCCTTGTTTGTATAAGCTTTTTGTTGTGCGTCTTGATGAGCTGGGGCTTCTGCTGCTGCAGGCTGGTCATTTCCATTAAGGAGCTCTTCCAGTCNTGACTTGTTGTAAGTGTTTTCTGTGCTGATAGCAAACAAGAGACTGCCCTGGATTGTTTCTGAGTTTTCTTTTGCGTTTGAATAGCTGTGGGCTAGCTGTGCTGCAGGCTGGCTGGTCATTTCCATTAAGGAGCTCTTCCAGTCTCTTTTTCATATGGTCCAATAATTCATTTTCCGTTAATATCAGAATCCTTTCTGGCACACTGAAACGTACTGAAAACATGCTTTCTAGAGATAAATTCAGTACTCTCTTGAAAGCAATTTGTGGACTCGGTAGTCAGTAAATTGTTGATTGAACCCCAGCAGCCTCAGGAGTCTTTTTGTGATCTTCAGATTTCCGTTGAGTGCTGCATGTCAGAACCTCGGCCTTGGCATTGCGAAGCCACGTTGGTTTTGTTAGTTTCCAGAAGCGAAAAGTACAAAACAATCTTTTTTTTCATATGCAAGATAAGTACACGGTCTTCAAAGATGACCTTTTGTTTTTTGGGTATTTTTTTTTTTAATGTGTGTTACAGATGACTTGTAGAGAGCTGTGAATTGTGCTGCGTCCTTTGAGATAAACTTTCATAAATATGTCATTAATCCATTGTAGATGAGTTGTTTCAGACTGCTGGGTATTTCTTTTTATCTCATTCTTTATTTTAGAATATTGTAGGATATTTCGGGGTGGCTAGCAGCTGTTTTGAATCTATGTTATGTGAACCAATGAGGGAATGTGATCACTTGGAAGTGATAGCGGGAGTGTCTTCTGTAAGGAAGATTGCATTTGGTCTGTAAGAAGAACTTCTACGTACAACCGACTATGTTTGCTGGTAAATTGCTGCCAAATGTACATAACTTGTTCCCTAGGTTGTTTTGCTTGCAGGAGACTTCTACTTTCCATTCTGAGTGTAGAGGTGTAGTTAAGCTGATGTGACATAGAAAGAACAGAGGTGATGGAGTGGGAGAACCGGAGCAGAGTGTTGGGGGAGTGGGGATAGGCGGGACAGGGTCGGGCCCTGCTTTTCAGAAGAAGGAAAGGTAAAGAGGGTCATGCACATGAATCATAACGTTGAGGGCAAGGAGGGGTGATGTTGCTGTGCAGATGTGGATCAAGAGCACAGCTATGCACTGGCACAGACCTGGGAATCCATGCTGTTGGCTTGGTGCGCTCTACAACAGCAGCTTCCACTTTCAGAAAATCGGCTTCTGCGACACTGAAATACTTCTGTACAGGAGTTTTTACTGCTTTTTGTTTTCTTCTGTTTAGATTCTGTTTGACAGGCTTTGTCACAATTAATTTCATCTGAGATTCTTGCCTTATATATAAAAAAAAAAGTTTGCAGTATAATAGTGGCAATCTTTCCTGCTAAGATTTTTCCATGCAAAGCTCCATAGAGTAACATATCACATAATAAATTGTTAATTAAGCTTTGTAAAGCTAAGTAAGATTTACAGAGGAAGTGTAGCAGAGGACAGCAGTTTTATCGGTATAGAAAAGAGCAGAAGTGTGAGAAGAAATTACATTTTATCTTTAGCCTAATTACCAAGATAGAAGAATGAAAACTTGATTGAATACATGATGAGTTAAGCCTGTGGGGTAGAAAACTATCTTTGTTTTCCTGCATTTATGCAGCTGTGAGTCCATTCAGCTCATTTTCCCATCTTTCTGTCAGGAAGCAGAAGCTCATGTGATAGATGAGTTTAAGGGCTTGTAGAGCCATCCACCTGATTTCCTCGTTGAAACCAGGAAGCCAGACTTGTCAGATGGGCAACTGATTAATATTTTTTGTGTAATACTTTTATACAGCTTCTCTCAAGGGTGGAAGCCACCCTTCTCCAAGCACTGTGGGCGTGCACTCGTGGACATGTGTTGTTCTTCAATGCATGAGAGGAAAGGAGGAGAATTTGAATTAGGCCAAGTATTTTGGGTTATGAAACCCATCATCTCTGAAAGACCCTATAAGCTATGAATAGCTAAGTATACTCCAGTGTGCACATTATTAGGCTGTTTCTTTTCTTTTTAAGTCAAGAGCGGTACTCTGCAACCTAGAGATACAAGGGGAAAACAACTTAATTATCTTTTAGACCTATGAAGAAGCAGCTAGGAATGGCTTTGATGTTTTTCTGTGGCTTTAAGTAGGACTGAGACAAGGATGTGGTTAAGCTGCTTGAAGTTCACAAAAAAACCCAAACTACCCCCCAAATACCCCCCCAAAAACCGCAGCAGCGTTAGCTATGCAACCAGTTACTGGGAGTTGTATACGTAGATTCTCTAGCGGATTTTCAGAGCCTCAAACAGATGTTTTTATCTTTGAGGCTCTCTAGCTCAATAGTAAAGGTTCTTGTTCCAGCAGTATTAAGCATCCTGTTTGGTGCTCTTGGTAGGAATGGAATTTTGATCTCTACTATAAAACCTTCTCCTAGAGCTTAGCTTTCCTAGTGCTGCATGGTTTTTGCTTTTTCCTTTACCATTTCCTTCTGCAGTTACATCCCAAGATATTGTTTGTCCTGTTCTCCGTTCAGTCACTCTTTACAATTACTAATAATCCTAGGTGATGATATTTCTATCGTTTAGCTTCACTCCTGTATTTTTACAGGAGGATGAAGTGATTCCATTATGATTATACTTCAAAGTATTAAAATAATGATTCAGAAACTAAATAGCTAAGCTATTTTAAGTAACTACAGCATAAAAATTTTAACTGTATCATTAGAAGTATCCAAATTAAACAGTGAGGCAACTGCATCTTAAATTTGAAGACATTTATTTAATGAAGTACTAGACTTACAAAATCATGTAACTTTGCTAGAGGAAGCAACCAGCAAGTCCTCACCAGTTATCTGCTGTCTTTTATACGTTTCTTTGGACTTCTAAAACTGTTCGTCTAGCAGGAAACGCTCTACAGTCTCAATATCTTGTTTTGAATACAAATGACTATAAAAGATCCTAGAATAATAGAAAAGAGAGAAGAAAATGAAAAAGGCAAATGAAAGTCAAGTTTATTTAATAAATAATACATTCTAAAGCTAAATATATTTTAGCAAGAGTCTGACTGTTTCATATATTGTAATGATAGAGAGCTGCTTTCTGCCATAGAATATCAGCCATTAGACAATAGGCACTTCATCTTTTTTTTTTTTTTTTTTTTTTTTAAGAAAGACATCCTTTGGAATATGCTTGATAGCTTTAATCCTATTAATCCTATTCTGTTTGACACAAGTCTCCAAGGTGATTTAGGGGACCTTGAGATTTACAGTGCTTTAAAGAGAGCGTTTATACTCAGAATGGATGTGGAAAGACTTAGCCAAATAAACCACCTTAAAAGGCAGTAATTTACTTACACAGACCTGCATAAATTTGGCTACTTAACAAAATATATCTACCCAATTTGCAGATAATTCCCTCATCTCCTCCAAACTCTCTGTGTAACCGCTAAGTAAAGACAGGTAAGGAAGTGTAAGCTGTGAGCTGAATAGCGGCTCTGAATCAGTTCCACTCTGACAGGTTGCTATGATGGAGCCCTGCTTCTTTAGATCAGTAGGACTGCAGGGCCCATGAAGGGAAGAAAACGTGAGCCATCAAATGTCTTTCAAGTAGAGAATTGTTTCTATGACAAATGGTAGCAGACCTGCTTCTGCTGTTGGGGAAACTCTTCAAATATTCAAAATGCTTAACCTGCTAAAGAAGAGGTAGAGTGACCAAACCAAACAAACCAAAATCAAAACAAAATCAACCAAACAAAAAAAACCCGTGACCCGCAAACTTCCCTCCAAATACCAACAAGAGACCCCCACAAAACCACACAAACAAAAAATGCCAAACAAAACCACAATACCCAGCCTTAGGAAAGCTTGTACCTTAGCAATGCTCATGCCAGAGAAATAATCAGGGTGGTAATGTCTATATTTAATTTTATTATGAGCTTATATTTGTGTTTTGCCTTCTGCTGGCCTGCTACATGAAAATAATTTGTTATTAAACTCTCAAGAGTCCACTGTAAAGATTGTGCTCAAGTTAATCCGGACCTCAGTTTGTGTGCTTTCCACTTGCACCTCCTACTGTTTCCTGCTAAATTGTGATGAAATACATTCCAGTAAACGTTAACTCTTAATTGCCCTATAGAAAACTGAACCTGAAACAGTGAAGAAGACAGTCAATTGACAGCTGAAATTAATTTTTTTTGACTTATTAAAAGGGAGAAATGACAGTTGATAAGGCTTTGCTGCAATGGCAGCACATTGGAGCTCTTCATCCAGCTAATTGGCTTTTATAGTTAAATTAGTAAATACGATGGTTATAAATGAGAGAAGTCCTTTACAGCAAAGAGAAGACTATCGGAGCATAATATCTTCAAAAAGTTGAGGGGTTAGGAGAGTATCACTCTGTGGAACCCATGCATCATGCTGTCACACACAAGAAATAGTCCATGGATTTCTCCAGAACTGAATCAGTTTAATTTGTGAGCAGAGGGGTTCATAAATTATCTGAGACAGTCTCATTGACTGCCCAAAATGCAAAATTCATATTAAAATATCAGGACCCTCTATCAGACAGTACTTCACGCGTGCAGTACAGCAGATGAATGGCACTGAACTTGAGCTGCAGAAGAGGGAAGAAATAATCAAAAATCCTCATGTGAAGCAACTCTGAGCATACTGTAGTTTACATGGAACTCTAGGAAGTTTCTTGAAATAGCAAAATATCTGCATCACGTTGCTTTTGCTGAAAAAAGGTGCTGTAAGCGTGTAATCTTTAAAATGAAAAATTCCTAGTATATTTATGGAAAACACAGCCTCTCATTACTAACTAGTACATCCACAAATTATTCCATTATTAGTTGGAGTGAATTAATTGGAAGCCTGTACTCCAAAAAGCTTGCTTTTTAAGTTCTCTAATAAATCAGAGAAAGGAAACTAGTATAAATGGGAAATGAGATTCTGACCTAGCAGAGGATTTTATTTTGTACTGAAGCAGCATAGCCCTCTGTTCTGGAAGCTTATTTTTATCTATATGGAAACGAAAATAAAATATACAAATCGTATTTATTTTGCTAGAACAGTATTAATTAAGTTTCTATGGGCATAACGTCATTGCTACATTATGACAATATGATTTTTGTAGATTGACAGGGATAAGAATAAGTATTGTGGAAATACTGACACAAACCAAAATACTAGTGGAGATTGGTAGGCTATTGATATGGTGACCACATACACAATAGAAATAAATCTAAAAGAAAGAACTGATTTGGGCCAAAGGTAGAAACCAAAACCACACTTTTCTGCAGACAATTAGTATTTGTTCACTCATCCTATAAAATTACAGTTTTGGGTTCTTACCCAGAATTCCCAGATATGGGTGGGTTGTCTTGTTTACATGAAATAAAGAAGACACGAAATGAGTAGTGATGGGCATCATGTACGCCTCTGAGCTACAGTTACATGTGAGATTTAGACACCTGTTTGTTGTGTTGGTTCGCACACTGGGCTTTCTTCTTCAGCCTGTGTTTCTAACATTGTATCAGTGATTTATTCTAAAACTGGAGAAGAGGATGTTTAGCAACTTGGTAAGCGTCCCTTGCTTATGTAAAGTGTACGTTCATTGTTCACCTTTCGAGAACTCAGACTGGAATTGGGACTGGTTTTGCACATAGAAAAAGTAAATATGATCTAAAAGTAGTTGGACCTCAAGTTCTGACCAGAAGTTTCAAGTAAAAGTCAGTCATAGAAATAGCTGTTTTGTAGAGGTTTGTGATTTGTATTCACAGACAGTGAATTAAACTGTCTGCAGATAGATTTCCGTTAGTATTTCTGATTCATCTTTCTTTGTCCCTGGATCCTTGGACAGGCATAGAGAGCGACTGAGAATTCCTGCGAACAGCAGGATGCACAGCGGATACATCCATGCTTGACACCGGTGCTGTGGACCCTGTTTTATAGGCTTGTTATTTCAGGTTTCTTCCTACAGACCTGAAGTATTTCCTGACTCTGACTGTCTTTGCTTATTGTGACAGTCAGAAACTGAAAGGAAAGAGGTAGTAGATTGTTAACACTGGACTACAGCTACTCTTGGTACAAGAATAGACCAGGGTAATATTGAAGATTGATGGATGCTAAAGCTTTGTATTTTAATGGCATAAGTGGAAACAACAATGAAGTGTTGTAGAACTGTTGTCTGGTCTAGAAGTGAAGCTCCAAATATCTTGAATGGCACGGTCAAAATTTATGGTTAAGGTTTGCAGTTAGCTGCAGGGATAAAAATCATAGGACATGCCATAAGGAATTAACAATTGTCTGTTTTTTAATAATGTGCAACAAATATGGCACTGGAAGTGGAAGGCAACAAAATACTGACCAGCTGCTTTCTAAGCGAGGGCTAAATAACACAACTCCTGTTTGCAAAGGGCGGGTGATGGTATGATCAGCCTTAGAAAGGGCGGTGCGTTAGATGGTACTGCTAACTCCGTTACAGCATCTGCAGATTTTGAATAGCGACTTTGCCATCTCAGTGGTGTTCAGCAGCGTGGTGGTGTGTGCAGTGCCGCTAAGAACGTGCCGCTCCCAGGGCGGGCAAGGTGGTGTGGCAGATAAGGCGCTGAGCTCAGCAGGGGCAGCCAGGGCATAATCTGTTCAGCTGTGAGTGCCGCTGGGTTTGTAACCCATAGCCCAAGGGTGCGGCTGAGTGCCAGGCCTAGTGGGTGCACGACAGCTCTGTGGCTAAGGCTCAGTTTGACTGAGAAAATTGGTGTTAAGGAACAAGAAAATTTGTGAACTGGAGCTGTGCAAGATAAGAAAAGTAAAGCCAAACAGAAGTGCAGTGGCTTAGGTAGTAGTGGTCAGCAGATCAGGGATACAAGAGGAAAAATAGTGATGTGAAAAAATATAAAAAAAGAGAAAAAGCAGAGGATTAGACAACAGCAACTCAGTGTCAGGAAGGAGCCAGTTCCAAGAATGAGCAGGTCTAAGCCTTCCAGGCTCGCCTGGCAGTTACCTGGCTGGGAGGGAGGGGCTCCTCTGTTGTGTGCGTCCCTGCTGAGGCATCAGTGAATGTATTAGTGTTTAGACTACTTGTATTCCAGTCCTGCTGTCTGTTAGGTTAGCCAGTAAGTGACGTCTTAGTAATCTTGAATTGTGTGTGTTGTGTGCAGGGTAGAAGATGCCCAAATCGTAGTGTTTCCGTGTGGCACTGTTTGGCACCGCCCCACCCATTTCCGCACCAATACCAACCAGCTGGTGCAGTGATACCACCAGTCCCGGTAAGAAAAGGGCTCTGCTCTCAGCTGGGGCTCTGCTTTACTGTGGTTCAAATAAGTAAAGGGAGCAAAAATGTTAATGTTATTTATTGTTGAGGTATTTTATTGACAACTAGAAAAAATGACTTCTTGTCCTTATCAGAGCAAGGCTTTCCTCAGGGACGGCAGGGGACGTGGTCAGAGGTCAGCACTGAGAATCATTGCATGGGATAAATGCTTTAGAGAGAAAGCTGGGGAAGGAATTAGAAGCTGTTTTACAAATAACATGCGAGGACACAGACACTTTTAGTGCGTGTTTAATATATTTGATAGCCTATGTAGGGTTTTTTGTTGCATTGTAGAGTATGTAGTGCAGAAGCATGCTTTAGTTAACTGTCCTGTTTTGTTGAACAACAATTTAAAGCAGTACCTGTGCTGAGGAAATAAAAAGGACATGAGTCAGACAGCTTTGTGTATAATAAATTCAGTGCATTAAATCTGGCAGCAGCAGATCACAAGAAGCAGAATTCCCACAGAGAAGCAGAAAGAAGCTCCATGTGAGTTTTTGCTGGTCTTCTTACTCAATGATGAAAAGAAATTGCTCAGCTCTATTTTAACCCTGAATATTCTCATTTCCATAACAAAATATTGCTAACTCTTTAGCAATCTCTATTCTGTGATATTAAGATCACTTATCCAAAATGAATGCCTGCCAGGCTGATATGACACTCATAGGATTATGGGCTTCCATGTGATTCATCGTTTTTCATCTTTTATTCTACTTTCTGTAATAATATTGATTTTTCCTATATGCTGATATATTCTAAGTATTTACCGGGAATCCAACTGCTGGCATGTTACTCTTCTGTTTCTACAGTGTTTTAAGACATCTATATCACGCTTTAATGCACCCAATTTAATTAGTGCAATTTTTTCACTTCAGAATAAGATTTCATGCAGAAATAGAAGAGGTAACTAAAGTACATGAAAATTTGCATTTGAAAATGAGATTATGACGTACAAGAGTGTATCAAAGAGCCTAATTCATACAGAATTCTGAGTCTGAGGTGCACAAACTTCAAAGAGCTGGGTTGGGATATGTTTCCAGCTCGAGTAATGGAAGTATTCAGCCTCTTGTACTCAAGCAAGAAGAATGGAGACTGTGAACAAGGAATTTGCTTGAAGAAGGAATAAAGGAGTTCTAAGGGTTATGAGACCTCCTTAGGTTAAATCAGGTTTGTTAATGTCAGCTAGTCAGATTTTGATCCAACTAGATAAAATGAAGATCCAGAGTAAATTTTTTGACCTTGAAAAATACTGCCTTTCTTTATCTTTCTTAGTGAATCTGAAACTCATGAGAATTTTATGTCTGGAAACTATTTCAAGGGACTTCATACGAAGTATAATCCAGATAATAAGCCCTGTTTTAATCTCTCTTCCTAAGTGTTTCCCATTTGCCATTGTTAGAGATGAGTTAATATCTACATGTTTTGAATGTTCTTTTTCTGTGCATGTGCAAAGTAGGACAAAATTCTATGATCACTTAAAACTATGAACATTTTACAGAAAAACTAGTACAGGTACCGGTTTCATTTTTGCTACCACTTACCATATTTGAAGAAGAACCTAGCTGATTCTAATGTCATGAATTTGCTTAACAATTGGCATTTGACAGCTGCCAATAAGAAAACAAGGTTTTATATGTTAAAGTGGTACAGAATTCAAGGGAAAAACAAAAGAGATACTTAATGCTGAGGTTTTGTTTGGAATACTATTGCTCTTCTAGTAAAATTGTTTCTAAGAAATACACTAAGATTACTGACCTTGATTAAGGAAAGTGTGTGCATGACACTTAGCATTACCTCTTCAGTTGCCTCCTCATACATAGTCTACGTTTAGTGGAAAGGAGGATTCAGGATATTAAAGTAGCAGAATCATAATATACACTAGGTTATTACACAGTTAAGTACTGTCTTGGAAAAACGTCAGGAAAATTCAAGTGGTTAACAAATCCTGTCTTAGTTACACACGTGAAACAGTACAGTAGACTGGGTTTTACCAAACCAAACCCCTAGGTGCCTTTATTTGTTCTTTGCAAGCAAGGCAGTGTCACCCTCAGAGCAGAGCTGTGCGCTTGGTGCCTCGCCTGTGCCGGTCTGAAATTTGTAACTCAGCCATCCCAAAGCCCAAATTCTTTGAAAGGCCTGAAACTGCTCTGCCTGGAATACATGTAATACTGACAGATTCTACCAAAACACTTCCTATAGGATAAAACCGAGCGCCTTCCCTTGGATTTTCCACTTCCCTCGAGGAAGCTCAGGCTCTTGTTCTGCAAGGCTGCCACTTAGTATTTGTAGTCGCTCTTTGAGAGCTTTCGGCTGTTGCACAGGAAGCAAATGTAAAGCTGGGAATAGAAATCTTGACTATCACAGCATTAGAATCTTAATCAGTGGAACTACATGTTGTGTTCATTAGCTTTCCTTTTTTAGGCCCATTTGAGATAGGTGAGAAAAGAAACTGCTTGGCAAAGCATGTGTTTAAGATAAGGACTCAAATATTTTACTTCCACTAAGTCACCTGAGATGTCTTTATTCACCTATAATTCAGCTTTGCTGTGTTGAAGTAAGAAATTCTTTTGTCTTACAAGACTTCCTGATCTCTGTGCCTGAATTCTGCCATATGTGGAGAAAAGGTACAGGTTTTGGTGTGACATCCGCGCATTGTTTCAGTGCCATCTCCACTGCAGGCAGCAGGAATAAACACTCGGATACGAAACTGCGGATTGAAGCTTGAAACTGGGTAAATAAACATGCACAGATGCCTTCATTAGTTGAAGGAAGCTGAATGATAAATCCTCTCTCTGCCTGAAAGAATAAAAGAATATAAAGGGATTCATGATTTAAAAGAAGAGAAACAGCAAGGAAAGTGTGAAAGAAGCAAAGAAAATGGATAATTTTGTTTTAAGCCAAGAGCTCATGGTTGCATGTAATTTAAACACAGCTTGTTCAATTGGCTCTGATTAATGTCTTTTATAATTATTTTAGACTCCCTCACAGCAGCTGTAAAATACTTTTTTCTTTTGTTAAGAATGTGCACTCTGCACCTGTTAAAATAAGATGGATCTTATTAGCCTTCTAATAAACTGGGTTAAGCTTATCATTCATTTGAAATATATAGCCATAATAATTACAGCATCAAATATTGTATCCTCACATTGATGCATTAACAGGATCAAAGATATGTAGAATTTTGGAAGAGGCTTTAGTGCTTCTTCAGGGCTTGTTTTCATGGCATCAGGAAGGTCCATTTTTCTAATCTACAGACAGTCAAGGCTGAAATATTTTTCTGGAAGGTTCCTGATTTGTTTCTACAAGAAATACCCACAAAAGTGGGATGGATTTTTCAGTTTCCCAAGGCAAATGACACACCAAAGAAGTCATATAGCACAGCAGCCTGCAATAAGTAGTTTTGATAATATGATGATTTAGGTTTTACGGAACAAAGATACCTGAACACTTTTAGCCTGTAAGAGCTCCTGGCATACGGCCATACAAATACTGTTGTCAGATTCATCTGGGAGGGAAGAATTCCAGAATATGCTGAATATTCTTATCATATTACAATGATTCTGAATATTTGAAAATTTAATTTGGAATACAGGCTTAGAACTAGCCAAATAAAAATTTTCTAATGTACTATTTGAGGTTCCAGCCTTTCCTACAAAAGATGAAGAATCTGAACAGCCCTATTAAAATGAAAAGAATTCTCTGTTCTACTGATACGAAGCACCTCATTGACGTCTTTCTAGTTATTTCTTGTAAAACAATATAGAGCAGAGGTTTTATACAATTAATGATTCACATTGCATCCAAACATGTATCAAAGAGTTTAGATTGGATCGTAGCTCTGGAGAATTATCTCAGCAAATCAGCCGTGTCTGTGTGAGATAAAGTAACATTCCTCTTCATAGTAAAACACAAGTAACATGTGGCAAATGTTTTAGCAAGTTACTATAGAATCTCTGCAGTAGCAGCAGTAATTGGATATCACGCTGTGTTATTTGCACGTGGCCTTACGCATACCCAGCTTTTAATGGCACATGAAGCATCAACCTCCGCATGGCTGATGAACTGGAAATATTTAGAACTGGTAACTAACCCGGACTTTGTGGCAGTGTAACTGCCTTGACCTTATTAGAACTAATCTTCACGTTAGGAAGACCAAATTCTGAGTTGATCAAAGGTAAAAGAAATACCAGAACCCCATGGCAAATGCGCAGATTTGGGGTACTAACGTTGAGTCAGTAACAGTGAATGGTGTGGTACCTCTTCCTCCCCAATATCTCGTGAGCACCCAGCCTATGGAAAATGCTCTTCTATATTGCAAGAGTTTCCCAGTTATCAGTGTTTGTGTACATGTTCGTGTTCATAAAACTCAAATGTATTTGCTGGTAACCAGCTTGTCTCGAGCGAAAATGAGGGCAATTATAGCTAACTTCTTTCAAAGACTGCCTTGAGATAGGCCAGTGAAAATACTAACTAAAAATAGGTGGTAAAAAAGAGCAATATTTATATTTTTTTATAATGGGTCCCTTTTGGAAGATGACTTAAGTAAATTAAATATCTAGAGTGAGAATTTGTTCAGAGTAAATTAATGACAGCTTTATTTTTCCACTCCAGATGAGTACCAGTGTGAGAGCAGCAGATCAGTTAATGTAGTAGAGGTTAAAAAACCCAGCAGACTGAACCTGTGCATGGGTGACGTGACTGAAGGTGGCAGAAGAGCTTATAATATTTATAGATGATTAAATACATTGGAAAGAACCTACTCTTAATGCTATATTGTCTCCTGCCATCACAGAAAATAGATTTGTAATGGAATGCATTCTTGTTTACCTCATTTCCCTGGGTTCTTGGATGGAGCGAGAAGGATGAGGAAAGGTATTACTCACCATTTCCTGAATATGGCAGTCTTGATCCAACATGTGAATGGTTTGCACAATGGAAAGAGAGGGTGGAAGTTTTTGGCAGGAGAAACAGGTGAAGCAACGATTTTTTTTTAGGCAGTAATTTCTGTGCACTGGTAAGTGTGTTTCGGTGTTTCTAAAGGAGAACAGGATAATGCTTCTATAAGGAGCACTGAGTTCACATAGGTTACAGTGATCTTTCAGAGTTCATAATCTGCTGGAGAAATGGGCTGATTCCAATAGCATGAGGTTTAACGAGTCCAAGTGCCGGGTTCTAAGCTTTGGGCACAACAACCCCATGCAGAGCTCTGGGCTGGGGACAGAGTGGCTGGAGAGCAGTCAGGCGGAAAGGGACTTGGGAGTGCTGGTGGACAGGAAACTCAACATGAGCCAGCAGTGTGGCCAAGAAGGCCAAAGGTATCTTGGCCTGCATCAGGAACAGTGTGGCCAGCAGGACTAGAGAGGTCATCATCCCCTTATACTCGGCACTGGTCAGGCCGCATCTTGAGTACTGTGTCCAGTTCTGGACCCCTCAGTTTGAGAAAGATGTGGAGATGCTGGAGTGCGTCCAGAGGAGAGCAGCGAGGATGGTGAGGGGGCTGGAGCACAAGCCCTGTGAGAAGCGACTGAGGGAGCTGGGGTTGTTTAGCCTGGAGGAGAGGAGGCTCAGGGGAGACCTCATTGCCCTCTACAACTGCCTGAAAGGAGGCTGTAGTCAGGCAAGGGTTGTTCTCTTCTCTCAGGCAACCGGCGACAGAACAAGAGGACACGGTCTCAAGCTTCTCCAGGGGAGGTTTAGGCTCGATATTAGGAAAAAAACTCTTCACTGAGAGGGTGATTGGCCATTGGAATGCGCTTCCCGGGGAGGTGGTGGAGTCACCGTCCCTGGAGGTGTTTAAGGAGAGAGTGGATGAGGCTCTTAGTGCCATGGTTTAGATGAGGTGTAGGTGTTGGTGTTGGGTCATAGGCTGGACTCGATGGTCTCAAAGGTATTTTCCAGCCTTGTGATACTGTGATACTTTTTCCTTTACATTTAAAAAAATGACTGAGGGATTAAGAAGCTGCTGGACGCAGCGTAAATCTGTGAACCCAGATAATGTGAATGGCTGCTGCAAAGTCTGATACTCTTCTAATTGGAAAACACCTGGAGCTGCTCTTTGTAAATTGTGAAGGGAAATAGTGTTTTAGAATATGGTTCAAAATGCAGATTTAATTTTGTGGGGTACTTGCATATCCTGAAAAATTTATCCATTGTTTTTTTTTAATCACTGCAAATACTAAAGACAGTATAAGGAAAATACTTTTCATTAAGTATCCGCTGTAGTTAGACTCTGCCATTTTTTTGTTGAAAACAGAACTAAAAATGAAGTTTAGGTATCTTAAGTCATTTGTATTTTCACTATTACTTTCTCCCATTCATAAATTAGTTCTTAACTCTGGAAAGGCTTGTATATAGTTTTATTCACTGCAGTCAACAAAATTGACAAATATAAAAGGGAATTGAGCGTGAGTCTTGGCAAAAAAGGGACATTAGTCTGTAGATTAATTCTCATTCAATGTGTTTTGCTGCAATGTTTGTGGAGGTTTTAATTGTTCTTTGCTAGATTTTCCATTTTTAAAAACCAATTTATTTTGACCTACTGTGTCCCTTTTTGAAAGCTGGTAATCAGATGGGCTTTAGCTTCTTTTTTAGAACATTAAGAATCAAACTCTTAGGGGAAAAAAAATGATTAAGTAAATATTTGTACTGTTGTTTTGTAAGGCAGTGATGTCCTTCCAGTAGCTCCAAGAGGTGGTTTGCACTCAGCGTTGCGTTTAGACTTTTTTCTTGTTTCCTGCGTAGTCTGAACAGTCTTTCTGTCTGTCAGGCTAAAGGCTGTTGGATGTCTCTGGAAGATCTGCCAATAGTACAGATTTTCTCACATGTTTTCCAACAGCAATTGCACTGTTGAAAAAGTAATTTTCTCAGGCAACTTTTTTTTCAAGTGTTTTGTGTTTCAAAACAGTTGGGAAAAATCATGTGTGGGTTTTTTTCCCCTCATTCCATTAGTCTTGTTCTTTATGCTAGAAAGAAAGTGGGAAAATACTTATGCTTTCCTCAGAAATGTGTTAAAATTAACTAAAAATACATTTTGCTAAATATGTGCAGGCAATACAATATGTTTAGGTGAAAGTAAAGGGAAAGGTTTGAGATTTCAGAACGGTTTCTGAAATAAAATATTAAACTAGACTACCCCAATATTTACAGAAGTTCAGTATTTAAAAGAAAGAAGCATCTGAAAAAATATATGTATTTTTTAAATAAGTAGGTGATAAAGCAGCATGTGCATTTAAAACAGAGGTAGAGTCAGTAAGGACATTCCCTTCCGTCAAGCTGCAAAAGATCGTTTTCATCTATAGAATATAAAATATTTCAAAAGACAGAGAATTCAGCGTCTGAAGGTCCATGATACAGATCTTCTCCTATATCTCTTTCTTAAAACCAAATGTGAGATGTTATTCCAGCTTAAGTAATAGACAGAAATTCTCTAATTTTAACCTTCTTAACCAGCTTTAAGACAAAAAAGTGAGCAGCATATACCAAAGGCAATTGGTTTGTGTGTGTATTGCAGTTTGGAATATTCCTTTTCAAGTAAGCATAACAAAACCCAAGAAAACTTCTCTGTTGATGTGTATATTTTTATTTATTAATAGATCTTTGGAGATTGAAAAAGGAGATCTCATTGTGTTGCCATATTTGTTTTGTAATAATGAAAGGTAACCGACAGGCTGCTGTTTGCCTGCTTCTCCGTTCTTGTTTCCTCTGTTGGCACTAGGGCTTCCAGCTTTGGACTGGAAGATTTCATTGAATAACTCTTTTTTTAGTAAGTAGAAGTTCCTATCTTTCAGCTTTTCATTTGTCACATTTAACTCTATTTCTTGACTGTGCCTGTGAAAATGACAGTATTTCTGCCCGTGTCTTCTTTTTTTTTCCCAAAATTAAGCTGTTTGCGGTTGGACAGAAAAGTAGTAATTCTTGAGGAAGAAAGATGTGAAGTGCCAGAGAACCCGAATATTTCTGACCCTGGATTCGGAATGCCTGATCTCTGGCTTTGGAAGACAACTCTCTGAAGAAAACTTTGGCAGTGAAATACTTTACTAAATGGTTTAGAGAGACAAAAGTTATGCAAGACTCCTGCTTCTTATTAATGTTATGATAAATCTGATGAGAATTTGATATTTGATCTCAGTTGTGTGGAAGGATGACTTGCTTTGAGACATGTTTTTATTCTGTTTCACTTGGTTTTTGTTGTTAAAATGCAGGCAGAAAGATCTCTCACCTGCTGTGATGTACAGCACTGATCCTGAGGGAGTAAGGATTTTCCCGTAACCAAACGTGAGTGATGGAGGGGAGAAGAAAAAAGCTACTGGGTTGCTTGGTGAGGGATTTTAAAGGGGCTGGAGAAGTGCTTTTCTCCCATGAATGTGTTTTCCTCAGGCATTGCTAGGCTCTGAACTTCTCCAGTCGTGGCATTAATGGGCCGCTTTGCAGTTCCCCACCTAAGTTGGATGTCCTTACATTCACGTCCTTACATCCTTACATGTATAATTAATATAAAAGACTTCATATTTCTTCTTGCACAAAATAAACCTGAACTCTGACACACATCTCCCTCTGGTGTGTTCACATCTAGAGCTGCTTTGCAGTTAGAATATCATCTTCAATTAAGATCCAAGTTTTGATTCCATCATCATTTCAAATTAATTAACTTTTAATCATCGTATTCATTCATCAGACCCTGGGATCATTATGTTTTTCTTGATCTTTAAAAAGCTGGAATTCAAAGCAAGGATGTAGAGTTCTTGGTAAAACTTGATCTGTCAGCTATGAAATAATTTTATCAGGTGCTGGTTCTCCCCATGCTGGTTTAGGTGTTATTTTTTTACAACTGGCTTTTAAGGACACTTGATTGCTTTAAATGATGAGACCACTTTCATTTCCCCCACCCAGTCTTTATAATTTTTCTTCTTGTGTAATTAATGAAGGCTTAAATTTCAGTCTCACTTTCTTAGTATGTCGTTACTCTTTAAAATTTGCACGTACATTTCTAAGATAATTTCACATTTTGCCGGCAAAAGATGCAGGCGTAGCAATGAGAAAACAGGACCACGTGAAGGGAGGTGCTGAACAGAGGCAAAAATGGCACACGAAGTTTGCAGACCATGGGGTGTTCGTGGAGGAACTTAAATGAATGAAGACAAGACACAGGGAAATGAGGGCTGTGTCATGGTACACATTGTAAAAACTGTGGCTTTTTTTAAGAGAAAAGCTGAAGAGGATTCAGAGAGATAAAAGGGCTGGAGGGCATTATTGTACTTGTTGCTTTCTGTAGGTGCTAATAATCTTCTATGAGACTTTTCTTTAGGGCCTGGCTTTTAACCGAACTGTTGTCCAAATTGTCTGACCCCTAACTTGGAGGCACTGCAGATGAAAAAGACCGATTTTCCTTACCTGCTGTAGCAGTAGGATCACCAGAGAAAGTTCAGGAGTGTGGTTAGAAAACTCACCACACTTTTGACAGGAAAGGGGAGAGGCTGCAGGAGATTGTCTCAGAATTTTGTTCGCCGCTAGCTGCTTGTACTCTGTTTCCCTGCATTAGTCTGTTTCCCCATGGTCCCCATGTCACTTGTCATTGGTGTTCAAAAAATAACCTGCACTGAAGTTGAGAGCTGAAGAATCAATACTTACAAAGAGTTTTTAATCTGCATGCACTGCCTGCTTTTGTTCTGCCTTTTTGTCTGTCTGATACTTGCCTCAGTCCTTGTCTTTTTGTGCAGTGTAATACTTGTACGTGATGGGTGCTGGGTACAGTTCCTCGCTGATGCCGGTGTTCGGTTATGTGAGATCTAACAAGATCCTGGCTCATAAGAGCTGGGGAGCAGTGCAGCCCCGGCCACAAAGCGTTCAGCAGCTGGGGAGAGCCAGGCTGCACTCACGTCACGGAGAGTCGTGATGCTGCTGGTACACATTTGTGTAGCTGTCACTTGCGCTTAGTGTAGAAATCATACAATCCATAGCAATCTTTTTTTCCTGAACCTGAACCACAAAGGTTGAAGAGAGACGTTCTACAGTACTCGGTGTTTGGGGAGAGTGGTGAACACTGTCGGATCACTGGGGGAGATGTAGGGCAGACGTAGCTGGGATTGTAGTATTTTGGGTGGCAAGGCACGGTGACCTGCTGAGTGTCCTGATAGAAACGGTGTCACGCTCCTGGCTCCCGCCATGCTCCTGCAGCGTAACACACGTCACACGCTGCACATGTACCCGGCGCTGGCAGGAGCACAGGGAGAAGGAGCTTGGCACTGCCACAGGGTACAGACAAGGTGTTGGGCTGGATAAAACAAGGTGGAGGGACAGATTCAGCCCGTGGGCCGTGAATTTGACACCCCTGGTGTAACGCATGGGGAAGTGCAATGCATAAAAATAATTGATCAGAACACCAGAAAGTGATTTAAAATGTTTATTTTTTTGTTCATGGCTAATGACAATCACACCTTTGTTGTACAAATATCCTGTAGCATTTACTATTTCTCAGCAATACAAGTACTGAACAGAGGAGAGAACAGTTAAATGTGCGTGCTAACTGAGTCAGCGAAGTTGTGCATCTTCCAGATAGTAGTTCTGCGTCCTAAGTCAAATTGAGAGAAAAATCTGTGGATCTACATACATCATTTAAACTCTTCCCTTGAGAGCACACTGTAATATCAAAGGAAGAGTTGATCAGAACTCCATTGTGTGATGTTGGCTTTGTTCTGGCAAAACACAGATCCCTTTTTTACTGTGGCACCTGTTCTGCGTTGCAGTCTCTGTGATTTCTTTTGTTTGTGTAGGGTTTGGGGGGATTTTTTTGTGTGTTGTTTTTTAAGCCCTGAAAGATTGTAGTGAATAACTTTTGCACAATGAGTTGCACTAAACCTGCTGCTCTTCTGAACTAAACCAACTTTTGATGACAGGAACTGCTGTGCAGCACGAACTTTTAAAATAAGGAATGACCTATTTTGTGGCTTCTATGCTTTTTGCTACTTCCGTTTTACTGCCTAAAACCACAAAAAGAGGCTTGGGCAGGGAGCTGTTAGGAAACCTTTCCTGAGGTGGAGTACCGTCTTGTCATTTTATTTGTTGCCTTTCCTGTTAAGGCAAAGGGTGAACACTTTCACTTACTGAAGCCCTGCTTTTATGCTAGACATCGTCTTGCCATTTTCAGTGGCTTACGTTAGACAGATACTACATTATAAAAGGAGTGAAGATGCAAGTGAAGTATGTTAGCTTCCTCGTATGTCAGCATTTGGTGGTGGTGAGGACAATCAGATTTGCCTTCTGCGCTGTGTTATTTCTGGTCTGTTGTTTGGATAAGGTAATGGGGAAGGGGAAACGAAACTAACGTGTAAGAAATGAGATTGTGGATGTGAAAGGAGCAGTTCCTAAGAACGATGAGCAAGCCAGGGTGAAAACTCACAGGCATACAAATAAATTAATATATTTAGGAGATTGAAAGGATAAAGCACACATCACAAAATATGGCTTAGGGATATGAATACAGATACTTAAGAGAAATAAGTGTAGGCATTAGATAGGAAAAACATAGATCAAAGGAAATGTGTCCTGGATCTGGTTTCAGAACCAGTCTGAGTCTCTGACCTGCTCAGGAGATGGGACCTCACGCTCACTCAGCTTTTTTTTACAGCTGGGTTGCATCAGCTCTGCAGCATGAAGGAGCCGGGGTGTGCGTAGCTCTGGCTTCTTGACCACGGAGAGCCAATAATAAGTAGGGTGTTGGCACAGGAAAGAAGTATTATGGGAATATTTTGGAGGCTAACGAACTCACAGTTTCCTTATTGTTCCAAGGCCTAAACCAGTTTAGTTGGTTTAAATATTAGCTTATATTTGGAGAAATAAAAAACTGAAAGTGAGCACAATGGAACAATCATTTATTAAGGAATGGAAGTGTAGGAAACACTTGTTGACCTTCTGCTCCTGTAATTTTATCCCACAATGGGATACAAAGAAATAAAAATTAACAGTTATGCACTGTAACTGCCTACAAAACCAGAGCACTTCATATACAAAAGAAAATATTTTTTTGTAGGTACTTTTTAGTTCACCTTTATTGCACTTTGGAGTCGAAGTAAAAAAATCCAAACAACTCACCCACTCACTCACAGCCCAGGATCCTCCCTTTATCAACACAGATGCTTTATTTTTTCACTAAATAAATAAATGGCTTTTCAACTAGTATTTTGAGATTTCACACACCTTTTAGTTTACAAAATCCTAAGTCAATACGTTTGAAGAAATATATTGTTGGTATTTTGCTGGTTTTGTAACTACTCTGGCAAAAAATTATTGCAAGTGGAAATGTCCTTTCCAGTTTAAGTGATGTCTCAAAAGAAAAAACACATCCATCCCTCTAGATCTGAAAGAAAGTGATCTATAGTGTTGGAAGTAAACCGACAGTGATACTAAATTAGTATGAATTGCAAGCAATTATAGTTAAGTAAATCAAATTAAACCAATTCACTCCGATGCAAGTAAGCAATGACAAAAACTCACTTCTGAAAATACGAACACTATTATTCTTCTCTAAAGTAAAAAACTCACCACTCATTTTCTGATTTGTTTTTTTATCACAGGATGATAAGATCCTGACATCAAAGGCTTGAAGAGTACATTACTCAGGCGAGAGTCTAGAATGGATAATGCAAATAGTTCTACGCTGACTTCTTGAAATTGTGCCCACAGTCACAGAAGCTGACTTACTTTTTTATTTTTTATCACCTGCTCCCTAACACTAATAGCTAAAATAAAATATAAAAACCTAATTGCTAAAAATGACTTTCATATCAATCTTCAGCAGAGAATCAGAGCAGTACAAGCACTGAGGGACCAGTTGAAATCACGTGGTCCATCCCCTTCTCTGGGCCCAGCGTGGAGTAGAGGCTTACAATGAGATGTGAGTAGGTGTATTCTTATGACCCTGTGTTAAATGGCACTGTATCAAAACACAGCATTGTAAATGTATCGTCAGAATTTAGAGAATATATTTGGCTAATCTAAACAGTAGAATGGGTGCATCTTGCTGAATTTTTCATTAAGAGATCCCTTTTCAGTAAAGTAAAAAGAAAACCTAGAAGAAGTTTGCTACAGATTTAGCTTGGGGAGTCGCAGTTTCACTTAAGAACAATTTTGTCCACCTTTTATTTGAAATTACAGAGCAAAAGACTGTTACACAAAATGATTCATGTGGTGCTCAGGTAACTTTCCTGAATGGGGTAAGTGGTGTTCCTCCCTTTTCACATCTTAGAAAACTGACCGAGAAGGGAATTCTGTGGAAAAAAAGTATAAGGAGATTCCCCCCAGTCCTGCATCTGTGAAGTTGATGAATTATGTGCAGTTGTTTTCAACTGATGTGAGTTCTGACCCAAAGAATAAATGGAAGGAAGGTAAAAAAGGGAGAAAGAGGATAAAAATCTACATCATATGCTATATGAACAGTGCTTCTAATACTGTATCATTCAAAAATAGGGTAAGGTAATACAAACCTCCCACAGTGCTAACTGTGTATGCAGGTCTGAATTTAAATATGTGTAGAAATTTTTACAAGACCACTGAATTTTTCAGCTGCCATAACAATCTGGTTTTCTCCTGTATAAAGATCTATTTCTACTCTACAAACCAAACTCAAAACACAGTTTTTGGTTCACATATTAATTAGACTCACGCTGAAATATAATTGCAACTGCTTATATAATGACTGTTCTCTGAAGTATATTCTCTGCAGATTTGTACATTCCTTATTCTCTCAGGTGCTTCAAGCTTCTTCCATCTCTCAGTTTAGAAAACATAAAGCACGTTATAAGAGTGAATTAAACCTCCCATAACATTTGCTGCTTTTACTGCATGACACACGTTTTTGTATCACTGCATAGTGTGAAAGTGACTGCCCCTGGAGGAAACAAAGCTAGTTCCTTAATTTTTCACTTGTAAGGGTTTCACTTCAGATCTTGTTGACATTAGAGGGTTTTTGGACAGCCATTTGTGTGAAGAGGCAATGAGTTGAGTTATTCAGTAGGATTCCGTAAGTTTTTGTTGCAGGGTGGAACTGTCCCACAGTCAAGGTCTGCAGCCCAGATTCAGAATGGGACAGAAGAGTGTGGGAACAGGGGTTGTTGTTTTCAGTTCTGCCCCTCTGCTGTGCTCTGATGAGAGCCCACCTGGAGTACTGTGTCCAGCCCTGGAGTTCTCACCACAAGGAAGACAAGGGGCTGTTGGAGCGGGGCCAGAGGAGGGCCATAAAACATCAGAGGGATGTTCAACCCTGGGGAAGAGAAGTCTCCATGGAGACCTTATTGTATCCCTCCAGTACTTAAATGGGGCTTATAAGAAAGATGGGAACAAACCTTTCAGTCTTGAGCAACCTCATCTGGTTGAAGGATGTCCCTGCTCGTTGCAGTGGGGTGAGAGTACATGACCTTTAAAGGTTTCTTCCAACCCAAGCTATTCTGTGTTTCTGTTCTATGGTTCTTTGACTGCAAAACATACCCTGAAGTAGTCCTCCTAATGGCTTCAGTTCCCTGTAGCTTGTCCTTCTCAGTTACAGTCCTTTCCGGCGAGCAATCCCCTGTTGCTCCCTAGAACCAATCCCTGCTCTGGTTCTCAGCTTGGAAACATAAAAAAAAGAGACTAGGAAGAGCATTTACAAGTACATCTACTGGATTGACGTCTTCAATATTTTGTACCCCTCTATTTAGACTTGTGTTCTAGGATATAAATAGTTGTATTTATTTCTTTTTTAAACACCCATCAGAGCATCACTTATGTGAGGGAATGGATATCCTTTAATAGTTCATAAAACTTTTGTTGGTGCTCAAGGTAATCTGCATTTTGAAGTTGCCATTAGCCAATCAAATCAGGAGAGTGTGTACAAATACATGCACTAAGCTTGCCTGTTCAAATTTGTGAAGCGTCGTCACTTCAACCAAGATATACTAGAGATGTCTTTGTATTGCTTTTATTGAATTATGAATAGAAGAGACAAAAAGGAGCATAAGCCTGTGACTATCTGGGTGTTGGGAAGCTCAGTGCAGAGAGACTAATTTCTCCTTCTCAGCATTTTGTACACCTACACACAGGGAAGCTACAACCGTCTGAATTTCTTCAGGCAAGGATCTATCATTTTCATTTGTTTGAAATATATTAAATGTTTCCCTGGCAAAGTTTCATTGTCTTTTGCTGTATGCAATAAATTGTATTACTCCGTGTGAGCTTTTCAAAGCAGCTTTTTAAAATCCAAATTTGCTACCAGTTTCCATGGAAAATGATAGAAACAGTTATTAGTCTGTGAGCATCTGTTAATGCTGCCATATGCAAATATAAAATCCACATTAGCAACTTCCAGTTTCTTTTTCTTAACATTTCTAACTTCTGAAACATCTGCTTGAGCTATTTTTCTCCTTCTGTCTAAACTGATCGTTGAAGTAGAGAGAGGTGAGCAAGCAGCTTGAGTCTTCAGTTTGAAATATATTAAATAGGAAAAGCTCAAAGGGGAAACATCTGCTGAAGTGAAAATGTCTGTGTAGGATTGGAAGACAGGATTTAACGACTGAGTAACAGGAAAAAGAAGCTTTCAAATAGTATTTAAAATATTATCTATCTGATTTCTATAGTTATTTTGGGTTGCTCAGATTTAGTGTCTGGGTCAGGCAGGTAAACTGTGCTGCCTAAATTCATTTTCCTGTATTTGTGTCTGTATTACTTCTGACTTGAAAGCAAACATCACCTAAATCGAATAGGATCTAGTTAGCTTCAGAGCTATCATTCATTTATTGCTGTGGCACGTGAGGGAGAAGACATGAGGTAACATGATGCAAGAAATCAAGCTGCCTGCTGTTCTAATCAAATCTGTTACACTTCAGAGCACCAAGCAGCCCTGTAGTATCTTGCCAAGTCATCCACCTGTGCCTAAAGAGAGACTGCCCAAAAGGTGGGCATGATAGTCTGTATGAATTCCACAGTCTGTGTGCAACAGCAAATATTCACTGAACAGAAACAGAGGAAAGAAAACCACAGTTTATTCAGTCCTTGACATATGAAACTAAAGAGTGCTCTTCTGTATTCAGTGCATGATTACAAGACTATGGATCCTTTTCATATGGGCGGTCTGGAAGAAATTCTATAACAAATTCCCAGGCAAAGTGTTTTTATTTTTACAGAAAGAAAAAAAAAAAAGAGAGG
>VWPV01000013.1:0-32150 GCA_013389885.1 Geococcyx californianus | reverse complement strand
TTTTTTTTTAAAAAAAATCACTCATTTTCTCTAGTTTTTACTGATTTTCACTCATTTTGAACCTTTTTTCCCCCTAATTACTGCTTGTTTTGGCTTGTTTTCCTTGACTTTGAATTTGACTGATTTTAACTGGTTTTGGCTGAGTGTGATTTTTCTCTTGTTATCTCTCATTTGCATTGAGTTTTGGGGTTTTTATCTGATTTTTTCTACTTTTCTCTCTGATGTCCACTGCTTTTGGCTGGTTTTTGTGGCAGCTCACAGCGGGCCGTGGATCCTGAAGAGGAGACAATTAGCTTTGACCTTGGTGATATTAAAGTATTCCCATGAGAAAGAAGAAAAGGAGGATTGCAGGTGTGCAGGCTTGAGGATCAGCGAGAGCATGGGGGAGGAAGCTGGCACAGAAGAATGTTAAGCAAATGGGGTTGAATAGTAGTTACTAACATGCCTCCTTATACTGTGTAGAGCATACAAAAGGCAGCCACCGTTTTAATAAAGTGGTGCTTACTTTTGACCTGCTAAATAGGAATTATTGTCGTTCTTTGTCCGTCTCAACCATGACAGGTTTTCACTTGCTTTGGCTAGTTTTGGCTGCTTATCACTGATTTTGATCGACTTAGGGTGATTTTCACTGGTTCAGGCTTCTATTTTTTGATTTTAGCTGATTTTCCCCTTATTTTGGGTGATTATTGTTTGGTTTTGATGATGTTGCCTTGTTTTCTTTAGTTTTCTCTTTTTTTCACTGGTTTTATGTCGTTTTCACTAGTTATTTATGTGTTGCGCTGTTTTTTTCATAGTTTGGCTGATTTTTGCTGGTTTGGGCTGATTTTCACAAGCTTTGACTTGTTTTCAATGGTTCAGGCTTGTTTTTGTAGAGTTTAGCTCATTTTCACTTCTTTTGGATAGTTTTTGATTATATTGGCTGGTTTCGGCTGATTTTCCTTATTTTTCTGCGATTTCTGCTGATTTTAGCTGATTTTCCCCTTATTTTGGGTGATTATTGTTTGGTTTTGATGATGTTGCCTTGTTTTCTTTAGTTTTCTCTTTTTTTCACTGGTTTTATGTCGTTTTCACTAGTTATTTATGTGTTGCGCTGTTTTTTTCATAGTTTGGCTGATTTTTGCTGGTTTGGGCTGATTTTCACAAGCTTTGACTTGTTTTCAATGGTTCAGGCTTGTTTTTGTAGAGTTTAGCTCATTTTCACTTCTTTTGGATAGTTTTTGATTATATTGGCTGGTTTCGGCTGATTTTCCTTATTTTTCTGCGATTTCTGCTGATTTTAGCTGATTTTCCCCTTATTTTGGGTGATTATTGTTTGGTTTTGATGATGTTGCCTTGTTTTCTTTAGTTTTCTCTTTTTTTCACTGGTTTTATGTCGTTTTCACTAGTTATTTATGTGTTGCGCTGTTTTTTTCATAGTTTGGCTGATTTTTGCTGGTTTGGGCTGATTTTCACAAGCTTTGACTTGTTTTCAATGGTTCAGGCTTGTTTTTGTAGAGTTTAGCTCATTTTCACTTCTTTTGGATAGTTTTTGATTATATTGGCTGGTTTCGGCTGATTTTCCTTATTTTTCTGCGATTTCTGCTGATTTTAGCTGATTTTTGCAAGTGTTGCTGTGTTGTGCTGGTTTTTTGCTTATTTTGGCTGATTTTCTCTGGTTTTGGCTTTTTTTTTTTCCCTAGTTTGAGTTGATTTTGTCTGAATTTTGCTGGTTCCAACTTATTTTCTCGTTTATAGGCTGGTTTTAGCTGATTTGGTCTGATTTTAGCTTGGTTTTGCATCCCCTTGGGGGTGGGAGAGGTGGCCAGAGGCTCTCTCAGTGCTTTGATTTGCAAGGCTTTGGCAGTTCCCTTCGTTTCTATCGACACCAATGAAACATTGGAGCCCCAGGATGTTCAGTGGTTCAGAGATGCTAATAAACTGAGAAAGAACATTCCCTGGCAATGTCAGACCTCCTGTGAGATTGCCAGCAGAGTGCAGGACGTGCTAACTCCAGAACTGTTCCTCCAGGTGTGGATGGCAAGAGAAGCTCAAATGCTGGGGATCCTAAAGGTTTCTGGAAGTACTGCATAGGAGGAGCTGTGGCAATACGGGCTTCACACCGCTTGGGATGATATGGTGAGGTCTTATCTGTCTGTGGAGGAAAAGACAGTGAGTTGTTGGGAGTGAGGTGTTCCAAACTTCTGTATTACACAGCTGCTCCTGGCCAGGAAGCGTTTAGAGACCAGGAGTTCTGGAGTGCACAGGTAGTTCCTGGCCAAGCTGTGCTAATATCGCTGCTGGAGGGCATTTAACTGGCCTCAATTCAAGGGTGCTCTTGTCCGAAACCCCTTCTCACTGTGGGCAGCATTAGTTCAAAGTGACCCTGTCTGGACAAGAGCAGACCCAGCAACAGCCGCAGGCAGAGCAGGAACAGAAAGGAAAAACAACAAGGGGTGGCATTGCCATAGGAAGCGAGACTCATAGGGGTGACACCTCCCTCCCAGGGAACCTCCCAGCAGAAATCATCCTGTTGAGGCCATAAATGCTAGATGTTCATGTCAGCCAAGGTGTCCTAGCAACTCCTGGTGGTGAGAAACCTTCCTGGTCTTACTTTGGAGGAGATTGACTGTCGTCCCATTTGCTCTCCTGGCCCTGCAGTGCTGTGCCTAGCTTTGGTCACTCTGTCTGGATCAGGCCTCCTTCTTGGTGTGTGCAGAGCAGGCAGGTCTGGGTTGTCAGGGCTGAAAGGAGAGAGCCATGGGCAGGAGACCAGAGCCTCAGCCAAGTGGTGTGAGGCACCCCATTATCTGCATGGAGCTGTCTGTGCCCACAGCTCCCATGAGCATCCAGCTGCCCACAACTCATGGTGTTCCCAGGACTGTCCTGCACCCTCATACCAGCTCAGCACTGCAGCAGGGAATTGGCAGACTCTTCTCCCCACAGGAACTACTCCACAGCTTTGTGAACTACTCCTCCAACAAAAATACCCCAAAACCACCTTGGCAAGATACTCCAGGGGCCAGCATGGAGTGGGACTGTGTTCTTCAGCACAGCAACCCCAACCAGGATTGTCGTTGCTGTCCAAGGGGAGCCCCTGAACACTGACTGTTTGGGGCAAATGCAGCCACAAGATGGGTGGTTTCTGAGAAAGGCTTTCTTTCCCTGGAGGGACAGACACAGAGGAAATCTGCAAGCATCTGTCAGGACCCATCCATTACTTTGTTTTCTTTCTCCCTCCCTTTATCTCTGCCTTTTTCATTATGCTGTTGTGGGAGCATCTTGGGGATGCCTCACAGTGAAAGATGGTACCTGTGTAAACTCAGACCTGGAAAAGAGAAGACAATGAACATGAAAACAACACGAGACTCTCATCAAACCCTGCTGCACCCTCCCTGGGTACACATCCAAAGAGATCTGCAGAGCTGATACAGTCAACATGTCCAACACGAACATCCCACTCCCTAGGGACAAGAGCACAACCCTGCCCTGTGTGCTTCTTCAAGTCTCTCACCTTTCTGCAGGCTTCACTTCCTCACCCTTGCCGTCTTTTCTCTTAACGCCAGAGGGATGTCATGGGGGATGGATGAAGCTCTTCTTAGGATGACTCTTCGAGGAGGGCAGACATCACTGCCTGGGTAAATGTTGCTACCCAGGGGTTCAAGAGGATGAGGTGCCTCCAGGTCCTGCAGGCTGGAAGCCTTGGTCCATTCCCAGAGCTAGGCTATCCTTAAGCTTCATGGGACTTGGTGGAATTCCTCCCACATCTGGAGTGCTGGGATGCAGTGGATAGGCTGCTGAAGAGGGGTGGGCAGGACAGAAGAGCTGGAGGTATTGCACTGTAGGGAAAGGAGGCCTTGGGAGTCTGGGGAGGTCCCTGATGACTGGAAGCTCATCCAGTGTTATTCCAGATGACAAGAAGGGCATAAGGGAAGACCCTGTGAGTCCAATCTCAAGTTGCTAGAACAACCTTGGAGAAGATTATACTTGGTGCCATTGAAAGGCATTTACAGAAGAATAAAATCCTCAGGCACAATCAACATGGTCTCACAAAGGGAAAGTTTTCTGTCACTCATCTAATATCATTCTAGGAGAAGGATACCCACCACGTGGGTGATGGGAAGGTGGCACATGTTTTTCTGGATTTCAGCAAGCCATTAGTACTGTCCCTCCCAGCATCCTTCTGGAGCAGTTATTCAGCTGTGGGATAAGAGGGTTCATGGTGCACTGGCTGAAGGACTGGCTGCACAGCAGAGTTCAAAGTGTTACAGTGACTGGGGCTCCATCTGGCTGGGGAGTGGTCGCCAGTGGCTCGCCTCAAGGCTCAATCCCAGGGCCAGAATTGTTCTGTATTTTGATCACTGTTCTGGATGCAGCAACTGAACACCCCATTATTGAGCTTGCTGCCAGTTCCAAACTGGGGGAGCTGTTGGCTCCAGTGAGGGACAAGAAGCCTCTCAGGAGGGGAGGGCCCTGATAGATGGGAGCATGGGGGAATGATTAATGGGATGAAATAAACCAGTTAGATCACCATATTCTCCACTTGGGATGGGATAATGCAAGGGCACAAGTCTCCATGGGGAGAGGAGTGTCCAGGAGCCACCCTGCAGAAAGGGATCTGGAGGGGCTGGTGGGCAGCAGGCTTAAGAGGAGTCACTTTGGACAATACCCTTAAGAACGTGCTTTAACTTTTGGTCAGTGCTGAAGTTTGAGTTCTGGGCTTTTTCTTTTCTTCTTTTCCTTCTTTGCTTGAGCTTTGATCTGTGGCCCTGAGAGCTGCAAGCAGTGGCGGTGCAGCTGCTCCAGAGGAGAGGAGTTTTGGGACAAGGATGATGCTTGGGGCAGGTCAGCATGTGAGGTGAGATGCTGAGCAGCAGCGGCACCAGGAACTGCGCCATGCTGTGCTGATGCCACTGGGATTGTGCCTGCCTGGTGCCCAGAGCAGCTCCCACTGCTTCAGCAGCAAGGGGTTCAGCCTGGCGCTGGGCACCACCCCGACAGGGACCTCACCCTGCACCTTCTGCAAGCCAGACCCACCAAGAGGATGCCGCTTCCCCAAGCGAGCTGGCTGCATTAGCCCCAGGGTGTAGAGATGGGATGGGCAATGGGCAATAAAGAAAGAGGAAGTCTCCAGGCACTTTCTGGCTGGCATAGTGATTTATTTCATTATTATTAGGATTTTTCTCTTCCTGGTTTGGCAGCTGGATTTCGGACCCATTTTCCAGTGCCCCCATGCTCCCTCCTCCTTCCACGCAGGCATGGAGCAGTTCTGGAGAAATAACTTTTAATGAAAAAAAAACCAAGAGAAAAGGTCCTGTCACAGCAACTCGACACCCCTTGACCCCCAAAACACAACACAACCACCACTCATGCCCATCACATCCCTGCAATGGGTCTAATGCCATCCTGCCCTCTCTGTCCTGTCAGCCAGAGTCTTGCACTTGCTGGGTGACATTGGCGAGGGGCCTTGCCCCTCTTCTGCCTGGCTTCTGTGACCTGGCTGGCTGGGACCCTGGCTGATCAATCCCAGCGTGGCTCCTCAGGCAGCATGAAGGAAGGGAAGTTGCAGCCTGGGGGCTTTCAGATGTCCCAGGTTTTCAAACCCAGCAAAGAAGACATCCAAATAAATGTGACCAAGGAATGTGCAGGGTTGAGCTCAGATTGCTCTTTGTGGATTGTGCCTGCCCTCAGCCAGGCCTGCAGAAGGTCTCGGATGAGGAATGGGGCTGTTCCAGGCTGAAGTGAGCAATCAGGATCTGAACTCTGTTTTGTTCGTGCATACAACGCGGTAATAATACATGTGACTACAACAGCCCAGATCCTTTCAGTTCACAGTTCTCTACCGGTCTGGAAGCTGAGAGGTGCCCACCCAAACAGATTTAGGGGAGATCCCTGTCTTGTTTCATGTAACATTTTTAAATGAACCTTTTTATCTTGTTTCTATCCATTTCATTTTTCTGGTCTTCATTTCCACAATCCCAGCAGCCATTACTCACTCATGCACATGCTTGGTCCTGTGCTCCTAAAACCTGGTTCAGGGTGAATCCATTCTATATTCCTATGTGGGATAACAGTTTGATTGACCTGGTTCAGGGTGAATCCATTCTATATTCCTATGTGGGATAACAGTTTGATTCCTCCCTGCAGGGCTGTAATTCTCTCTGTGGATTCATTAATGTCTTTTTTTTTCCTCATTCTCTCGACACATTTGCAGTGGCTTTTTCTGGTGTTGCAACACTGAACCATGGGACAAAACCTGTTACAGAGAAGTGGAACTCAGTGCCATATTCCACAGGACAGCTGTTAACACTTCTCCCCATAGATTCCTGTTGATGAGAGCTGCAGAGGGAGAGGAGATGCCCACCTGGCACTAACCCCCTGGCACACACTGTTCAGCTCAGCCTGAGAGTAACTCCTCAAATACCCTTTCTCCACCTCTCCATCATTGCTCTATGATTTGTGCAAACAGGCCACGATCATCCTGAAACCAATCTGAATCCTGTCAGTTATTTCCTGATAACAAGGTCAGTGTGTGCTGGGTTTGGTTATTCAGGGCAACCAAGGAGGCTTGGACCCAGAGCAGATGGTTCAGAGCAGTCAGGATCTTATGGGCTCAGAGAGGTGACAAAAATTGTGTCACAATCTTTAGTTTGGTTCTGGCTTCCTGCAGAATTCCACGCTGCTCTCTCTGCAAACACCACATCATCTCAGAGACTGCAGGGCCTGATCAACTCCATCCAGGAACTAACCCACAGCATGATGGCTCATTAGAACAGGTTTTAAGGACAGGCTTTTGAGAATCTCCCAGGCTGTTACAACTGTCTCCAGCCCAGGGACTGGAAAGACTCCAGTCCAACGTCTTTCTGGGGTGACTCATTGATGCAGCATAACAACAGCATTGTGTATCCAGCTACTGCTGACGTGTGGGCTAACACAAGGTGTTATTTGAAAAACAGCAACTCAAAAATGTTGGCTTTAATAGTTTTATACATCCTAAAAGACTCCCCTGGGATGGTTTATTGCAGCTTCCTGCTGCACATGTGATACCTGCATTCAAAAACTTGCTTTTCTCCCCAGAATGACTCTTCTTGGAAGACTTCAACCCTTGTTGCAGATCACACACGATGAGAAACCTAGCACTCCCTTTGCTCAGGTTATGCTAATGTTCAGATTTTTTTTTAAAAAAAGCCTTAATCTTCATTTTGACATATCTGCCTTTAATTTTCAATCAGAAACAACTTCTACACTTTGCTCCCAAAGACAAGCAGTGGCTGCAGTGACTGCAATTCCTTCTAGAAAAAGGACAAACCCCATCTCTTCATCTGCTCCAAAAAGACTAGTAGGGAATGATCCTGCTTTTACCCACCCAGCACTCAACATTCCACAGTGAGGGTTGGGTTTCCTCCATGTGAAGGCCACTGGGACGAATTCACCACGCTAACCCAGGAGCTGTGTAACTGTAGAGGGAGCTGCACCTGCGTGCACCGAGAGTAGCTGCTTGCTCTCCCCTAGGATGACTTAGGTTGAGATGGATGCAATTTACATAAGTCAACAACAAAAAATGAAGTCCTTCACCTACCTGGGATAAAAACACAGATCTCTACGTATTTTCATTTGCCTTTAATGTAAAACCTGTGATAGCTTTGTCAGGAGCAAAGCTATGCTGCAGGGACCCTCTGGGAGAGAGAGCTGTAGATCTACAGGAAACAACTGATGTAGGACATAACAATTTCAAATACCAGGAATTACCATCTCAAGTGGTGTGTGTTAGCCCAGGCTATTTAAGAGAATCATAATTCACAGGGCAGAGTGAGGTCTCTCAAGATTTCCTGCAGCCTGAAGCCTCAGACAAGAATTGCATATAAAAAATATGCAGTTTAAAACCTCATTTCTGAAGCTGAGTCCCCTCCTCTCCATTCTGCGAGGGGAGCTTGTTAAAGCATCCAACATGGACCTTTTATTTTTAACAGGTTCAGGACCTGACACCAAGAACAGAAACAATCTAAATGGGTTCAGCCATCTGTAGAGGTGAGATGACGACCTTGTTTTATTTAAAGCCTGTGTCTTGGTTTCATGAACACGATCAATGCACTTCGCTACCCAAAACTTCATCTGAAATAAACAGGAGCAGATATTCCAAACTATGTCCAATGGATGGTGATGATGTATAAGAAATCCTAGTGAGTATTTTCCCAGCCACTTGTAGCATTTCCCTCCTTTTGGGTAACTGAAAGGGACTACTATAGTCAGCCCTTCGGGGCTGACAACAGAGCGCAGTGGTTACACAGAAGGGAAAAAAATAAGTCATTCATGTATAAACAGGCACAGATTTTATTCAGGAGTAGGTGAAATGCAACTTCTGAGAAGGAAAGTGGCATCTAAAGAACAGGTGTGTTTGTGCAGTGCCAGGCCTCGCCAGCATCAGCGAGAGTCAGCTTCAGGCTGGTGACTTTAGTATCAATAATAATGAGAGAAGCAACTCTAGGTGCTGGCCAGGGTCACGACACTGCTTGGGTTATTTTTCATTGTGTTTTCCCTACTGCGCACATACGGCTTGGTTACCAAGCGACTGGAGGTGGAAAATCCTCACCCAAGACCTAGCCAAGCTTCCTCTACCCCAGCCACTCATCTCTACGGCCCCTCCCAGAAGAGCTTGCTGAGATGATTTGACCAGGGACATCTCTGAGCTCCAAGTGATGAAGTGCTAAAGAAATAGTAAAGGGTAGGAGGAATCCTGGTTACTGTTCCCCTGGTGGCACTGCATGTCCACAGCACCTACAGGTTCCTTTGAGGAACATGGTGAAAGAGAGGAGCTGCAATTTTTTACAGGAATTGTTTCTTGCATAAGAAATAAAGACTGGGTTTTTTGTTGTTGTTGTTTCAGGCTGGTTTGGGATTTTTTTCTGTTGGTTTTTTGGTTGATTGGGGTTTTTTTAATTCCCTTTCCCCACTTCCTGCAAAGTGCAAATCTCTGGATGCAAACTCTACTGATAACGTTATTGTCTATGTTATTAACAAAGCACTGTGTGCATAAACTAGAAAATAAATTACAGCTTTGTTTCAAGCCTTTTAAAGGCAGAAATTAGGGAGAGGGAAAAGAAAGGTCGAAGATGTATGGTTGTCTAAAAAGAAGTGACAATGATCAATTTAACCCTGTAACTTAATTCAGCAGCCAGGTTTCATACAGACCTGTTTAAAAATTTATATTTCATTTACTTGACTTATGCATGAGAACCAGTTCCATTACCTCCCACTTGCATTAAAACTTTTGATGTTTATCCATTTAGCTCTCACATTTCCATCCCTCCTATGAAGAGATTTTCACAGGAGCTAGGCAGCCCATAAATCATTGAGAACCAAGCTAAATTGAAGGTAGGGAGTGATAAGAAAAATCAGCAACATATGTGTGTGGACATCACATTTAACACAAGAATATATTGCTTTAAACATACATGTATAGTATGATATACGTTTAATATTGCATTTTATATATATTATATATGTATATATATACACACATTCCTTATCCTTGGATATTGGCTGGATGGTTGCACTCAGAGTTGTGGGCAACAGCTCAATGTCCAAGTGAAGACTGGTGACGAGTGCTGTTCTGCAGGGGTTGGTATTGCAACCAGTGTTGTTTAACATCTTTGTCATAGACATGGACAGTGGGATTGAGAGCACCCTCAGCAAATTTCTCGTTCACCAAGCTGTGTGGCAGGGTCAACATGCTGGAGGGAAGGGATGCCATCCAGAGAGGCCTGGACAGGCTGGAGAGGTAAGCCTGTGCAAACTTTTTAAAGTTCAACAAGGCCAAGTGCAAAGCCCTGCATCAGGTTCACGGCAATCTGAAGCACAAATCCAGGTGAGGCAAAAAATGGATGAGAGCAGCCCAGAAACAGCAGGACTTGGGGGTGGTAGGGAATAAGCTGCTCAACATGAACCAGCAATGTGCACTTGCAGCCCAGAAAGCCAACCATGTCCTGGGTTGCATCAGAAGCAGTGGGAGCAGCAGGGTGAGGGAGGGGATTCTGGCCCCTTGCTCTGCTCTGGTGAAACTCTCATGGAGCTCTGCATCCAGGTCTGGAGTCCTCAACTCAGGAAGGACAGGGATCTGTTGGAGCAAGTGCAGAGGAGGCCACAGAGATGATCCAAGGGCTGAAGCACCTCCCATAAAAGGACAGAATAACAGAGTTGGGATTGTTCAGCCTTGAGAAGAGAAGGTTCCAGGGAAACCTTAGAGCAGCCTCCCAGTACTGAAAGGGGCTCCAGGAAAGCTGGGGAGGGGCTCTTGATCAGGGAGTGCAGGGATAGGGTGAGGGGGAACAGTTTGCAGCTGAAAGAGGGGAGATTGAGATGAGATCTCAGGGAGAAATGTTTTGCTGTGAGGGTGGGGAGGCCCTGGCCCAGGGTGCCCAGAGCAGTGGTGGCTGCCCCATCCCTGGAGGTGTTCCAGGCCAGGTTGGATGGGGCTTGGAGCCCCCTGACCCAGTGGGAGGTGTCCCTGCTCATGGCAGGGGGGGTGAACCAGGGTTTCTGCAAGTGCCCACAAGCTTTTATTTTTTGGCTTGAAATCTCTCTAAGCCAAACCCAACAAGCAGCAGACATTAGGCAGCCTCAACAGCACAGCTTTCACCATTCCTCTCTTTTGCCTGCCTCTTATGCAATTCTTGTATTCATGGAACATATTTCCTAACACAATCCTCCGCTGGTTTTTATGCAGTGGTTCTACACTTTTTGACACGCCCAAGGTGCTCTCCATACGTCTGTGGATTTAAAGAAGAGGCATCGATTCCAGCTTGCAGGCCAGGAGACGCCTCAGCCTTTCCTGTGTCCATGCACCCTGAGCAAAGTGCCCCTTTCCCTCCCTCTGTAACTACTTTACCTCCCCGAAAGTCCAAGCAGCTTCTGAAGTGAAGCCCTGGTCCCCGCCAGGTACCTCTCACTCCTGCAGGTACCCAAGCAGTTCCCGAGCTCCAGAGCCGCTTCCGTCCTGCCACTTCCAGTGCTGCTCCCAGCACCATGCGCAGCCCCAGGATAGGCCCCAAAGCCTTGGCACCTGGAGAGAAACCACGCTCCTCCCCTGGGCCCCCACTTTGCCGCTCGGTTCGGCACGGGGTCAGGAGCAAGGTAATTAGAAAACTATTTACAATTTGATTCACCTATGAGCCACCTGACCTACAGCTGACACTTTATATTAAACTCCATTTCTCCCCTACCAAGAAGATTGCCATTATTACAAGCAAGACTAACCTTCACCTCCGTAAATCTTACTTTGTGTCAAGTTGGTTTTTTGACAGGGAAAAAACTGCCACAGCAGAAATGTTGATGTTGGTGGAAAATGTTTATCCCACGTCCTTTCTTGAAGTTGTGAATTCTTTGAAAGCCACCTGAGATGCTAGCAGGTAATTAAAAAACATGACCTGACTAGCATTAAGAGGTTTCTAAAATATTTTCTCTTTATAGAGCAAAATGAGGCTAGGTTTCAAACTTTCACATCAAATGCAATGGGCTGTACAGCATCCCAGGCTGCTTCAGAAAAACGTATTCTCAGAGCCTGCAAAACAATAAAAGTTGATTGAGTTTTCTATCGTTTTCTTTCAAAAAGGGGCACCAAAATGATCTGGGAGATGTTTGGGTCTGCAATGTTCCAAAGTGAAGCGCAGCACTGTGGTATTTAAAAACAGAGAGGTCAAAAATATCAACTCAAATTCACTGAAGGGCTTTATTGGGAGGGTTTTTTTTTCATAAACTTTAAGATGTATTTGTTTAATATAGAAGTGGTCTTTATTGAATTCTGCAGAGAGAACAGTATAGAACGAACAGAAAACCTTAGAGAGCAGCAGTCAAGTTCCTGAAATCAAGTATTTGATTCAAGTATATTGAATCAAGTATATGAGCACAGTTGAAGGCAGCAATTTCTTTCATCATTTCCTAATACGAAACAAAGACAAATGAGCTGTCAGCATGAATAAAAGCCTCAGAACCCTGTTTCTTTCTTCATGAAAGAATCTGTAAATACACACAGCTGTTAGCAATATTTAGCAGATGCCAGTGCTCCCGCCATTACAATACCCATGAGCTTCAAATGCATCCTTAGGCATCCCAGATAGAGAGTGGGCAAGAGGGACTGGAGAGATCTGTTGCAAGAGACAATAGATCTCTACAAGCGGTGGTTTCAGCAATTGGAAAGAGGCAGCAGCTTGTGAAAAGCTACAATCTAAAGCAAAAAAACTTATTTTCTGCACTCTGAACAATCACTTGTTAAAGTCTACCTCTTCACTCAGCCGAGCTTGCTCCCGACCAACTGGCACAGTCACTCTGAGTAGGAGATATTTTTCTGTTAAAGCTCAAGGGAGAAGGAGAACACAAAATCAAGTCTCTTTAAGCGGTAGAAGCTAAGTCACAAGAGTTCGCAAGCCCTGAGAAAACATAAATAAATCCCTTCTCATACAAAACACACCATGAAGGACATATTTTTTTAGGAATGGCCTCCCTGAATCTAAATAATCCTCACTGCACAGTCTGAGATTTCTGCTGAGTTCTGACAACTCAGAAATCCTCTCTCAGAGGGAGATCAGCAACTTTGACTTAAATCATCATAGGCAGAGATCACCCCATATGTAAAATTAAAGATGTCCAAGCCATGATTGTTCAGAAGAGATTATTGGGAGATGAGAAAAAAGTCAAGCTTTTAGAGTCACAGAATCATCTGGTTGGAAAAGACCTCTGAGATCATCGAGTCCAACTGTACCTGTTCCCTTACTAAACCATGTCCTTAAGAAAGTCATCTACCTGTCTTTTAAACCCCTCCAGGGATGGCGACTCCACCACCTCCCTGAGCAGCTGTGCCAATCCCTGAACACCCTTTCAGTGAAGAAATTTTTCCTAATATCCAGTTGAAACCTCCCCTGGTGCAACTTGCGGCCATTTCCTCTCACCCTATCACTTGTCACTTGCAAGAGACTAACACTCGCCTTGCTACAACCTCCTTTCAGGCAGATGTAGACAGTGATAAGGTCTCCCCTCAGCCTCCTTTTCTCCAGGCTAAACAATCTGAGTTCCATCAGCCACTCCTCATAGGACTTTTTCTGCAGCCGCCTCACCAGTCTCGTTGCCCTTCTCTGGATGTGCTCCAGCCCCTTAATGTCCTTCTTGTAGCAAGGGGCCTAGAACTGAACACAGTACTTGAACTGTGGCCTCACCAGTGCCAAGCACAATCACCTCCCTGCTCCTGCTGGCCACAGGCCAAGATGCCATTAGCCATCTTGGCCACCTGGGTACACTGCTGGCTCACCAGCACGCCCAGGTCCTTCTCTGCCAGGCAGCTCCTCAGCCACTCCTCTCCAGTTCTTCTTGTTCTGTTTCATATCTGATTTCTTTTCAAGAAGGGAATAACTAATCTGTGTGATATTTCCATGTCTGAGTGCCTGTTTGAGGAGAGAGAGAGGAAGCAACCGACTGAGAAAAGCATCCTCCCTTCCTACCACCTGCCCCTAAAAAGGCTTTGGAGATGGGCTCTTGGCAGACTGAGGTTAACAGCTTTGAGAGGTCTGGGAAGTAGACCTGCTTGCTGACTTCAGGCTCAAGCCTTTCCTTGCTGAATCTGCCAACAGTTCTGCCAAATATAACATCAGGTTTTCAATATGGGTAATTGTCTTCCAGAGTGAAACGGAGAAGTCTTGTAACCTAGGCCACTAAGCAGTCAGGAGTAATGCTAAATGTGCGTGATGTCCAGAGTGCACACATACATATGCACAGCACACAAGTGCACAACAGAACAAACAAAATTAGAATTGTCATTCCCTGGTTTAGTAAATTTTGTTACATTCTACATGACCTTCCTCAACGATTGCTCAAAATGGACAGGCTTTTATTGGTGAGACACTTATTAGTGAAAGACTCTCTAAGACACAAAATAAACAGATCAGGTAGCAGAGCCCTGTGCTGAGATCAAGTTGAGTAAATAGTTACCAATTACTGTTGAATAATCATTGGAAATTCAGTGGCATTGAATTGCTGGTTTTCCAGATAAATTCATGTGCCACATAAAGGTAAACAGGCCATCACCTTTCCACACAGATCAGGTAGCTTCCATGTAAACACAAAAAATATCCTACCTATGACTTTGGTCTGGGTTACGGGACTGTAGAGCAGCAAGACCATTGATCTCAAAGAAAATATTGAAGGTCACCTCTGATGACACCAGATCATTGACACAAGTAAACCAGCGCTATTTTAAGGAGAAAAGGCATGAAAAACATTATTGTTGGGAAGTCCCCAGAACTAAAGGTTTCCAGCCAGCACCAGGAATTTCTCCTAACTGAGCTAATGGGATAAAGTGGCCTGGTAACAGAAGACAGCAGCTGGTGTCAGCCCATGGAGACCCAGAAAGAAATCAGACCAATGGTTTTTATAGCTATTTGGCCACCATTGAGAACAGAGACAGGGCTTCATTCAATTCCAGGTTCTGGAAGCAACCTTCCCTTCCAAATTTAAATGACTGTCCTTTCAGCCTAAGCCTGTTTCCCTCTGATGTAAAGCCACCTTCTCTTGCCTGTTGACAGCTTCCTGGGGGCTGGTTTGGGGTTTATCTGGGTTGAGGTGGGGATAGGGGTTTGCTTTGGTAGGTTCTCTCCTGTGATTCCCAAGGTATTTCAGTTTTTCAATCCCCTAAAATTCTGATTGCAAAAGGAAATATTGACAATCCCATTGTGGTGTAAAGGAACTGACAAAGCGTAAAAAGGAGTACTTAAAAATACTGACCACAGAAAACTGCAATTACAGCTGGGACAGAACCCACAGCCCATTTCACCCTTACTTGATCCAACAACCAAAGAAGTTGTTGTTCCAAATCCAACCCCCCACCCCATTCACTCGGGCAGCTGGCACCTTTTCTCATGGAAAAGGCTCTCATGTTGTCTTGGCTCCAGTCACCATCCAGGGCACAAACAAGCAGGGTCTTTCCAATCCCTGGTGGCCAGTGGAATAGACTGCCTCTTCAGTGAGAAAGCAATATTCCTGTAAGAAAAACACATCATGGAAAAGTACTTGTTACACCCATCTGTGAAATACTCAACTTGTCTCCCCTAACCAGAACACTTGACATACAAGAGTAGAGTAATCACTGAAGGGAGAGAAAAGTCAAACAAATGGAAGTTGTGTGTTCCCACACAATCCAGCATGGCAGCAAATGAAATTAACAGAGAGGACAATGCAGGTGTACGAAGCCTGGAGAATAGCTCATTGTGTCCCAGAAGGTCACTTCCCAGTGAAACAAAGAAAATAGCCCAACAGCCTGAGATACTGTTAAGCAGGTATTCTTTAATTTCAGTGCCGGAGAAGCACTGGGTATATTCCTCCATGAGTGCCTCTGAAGAACGCATGTAGTTCTCCCTATTATATATACACAACACATAGATCTTTGCTACAGTTCCCCAAAATCATTTAACTGTTGCCCTCTTATTCCTGGAACTAATTACATACTATCTTGCGTCTGATTTACAGTACAACAGTACTCCCCTTATTGTCCATTTAAGCCAATTCTGGCTGTCATCTTTCACAGGTATCTGATTGGTGATTGCCTTATCTGATTGATGATTTCCTTATTTCTAGCAGATAGCAGTGGACTATAGGATCCTTGGTGTTGTTATTAACTAAATGAAGATTACAAGTCCCCTTGCCTTGCAAAGCTGCTGACACATTCACAAGGGTGGCTACAGCAGAGTGGATCCACACAAGAACAAACCAGCCCTGAAGGTGAGCCTGGGTGAACTGATGGATCCCCAGCTTATTCTCTAACGCTGCATTGCCTGTTCAGTGCTGATTGCACAAAAGGCAAGATTTGACAGCAAAGCATTTAAGCATCCCTGAAAAAGCTCCAAGTTACATGATTTGCTCTCCCAGGCCATCCATCATGGATGAAATCTAAAGCTGGGAGGCTGTTCTGTGTTTCAAGGTAAATATGGCTATTGACGAGAAAAACCAATGCACTGCTGTTCCAAAAAGAATTTCAATGAATAAAGAAGCAAAACATGGAAAGCTTCTCTTGTCATGATTGGTAAGACTTTTGAAGTTACTGAAAGCAAAGGATTTCAAGTCATATTTCAATAGACCATGATTAAGTTTTGCTGACCAAGGGTACATAAAGCTCACAACTAAACCTCTAATAATTTCATTTCACAATGCAGAACCAATTTAGCTGTGTAAGAAGGGGACAAATTCTTATTTTAGCCCAAGCACAAACATGCCTAGCAAGGATCTGGCTGCAAGTCCTATTGGTTGTAAAATCGCTACTTGAGCACTTGAAAAAAAAAAAAGTCAGAGGGAGAGACAGCTGGACTTGCAAGCAACACCTCACAGTTGCTTTCCAGCAGATGACTCCATGCTCTGCATGGGTTCAAGCCCTGAGGAAGAGCTCCCCTGCCTCCAACTGACCTCACTAGATCCCTGGGGATATTGACCACTCTAAGGTCCTAGCAAGCTTTTTGCACCACAGATGAAAAATGCAGCTCACCCAGATGAAGCCGGAGGATTTTCAGGGGTGTTATGGTGTCTGCCAAAGCTTTGCAGCAGCTCTGTTCTTGCATAACCTGGAGTTAAGCCCATGGCCATGAAGACAAAGATGTTTTGGAGCATGGGTGACATGATATTCTAGGAGGCAAGGCTGATGAAATGGGCACTGTCTATGATGAATATGTCAAGTTCTCCTCCAGTGGCCTGAAAAAACAGGTTGCTCCGAGAGGAATGTGGTGGATTCTCAAGGGTCTTCCAGGGAGGAGATTTAGCCTCTGTCTCTTGAGACGAAGTGCTGAAGTCTTTCCCCCACCACTTCCCTGCTAAGAACCTAACCAACTCTTAAATTTCTTTAAGGTCACACCCAACATCACTTGCTCTGCAGAAGGAGGGAGCTTGGGCAAGGGAATGCAGAAGACAGTGTTCTTCCCTCAGGGTACACTTGGCCCACCCCAGCATTAATCCCCTAATTTAGCCTTCAGAGGACCAGGGGCCTGAAGCCATCCTGGAAAGAAAAAAAAACCTCAAATCACATCATCTGGCTGGGCAGATTCCCACAGTTACCAGGTCCCTCTTCATCATCTGCAAGAAAACCAAACAGCAAAAAAGCAAAAACAGTGCTAGCAGTCACTGCTCAATGCCAACATCTTTTACAACACTACCTCTGCAAAGGGGCCATGGTATTGTGCTCACCTGCTCCACAGCGATTCCAAAGTCAGATGCTTTGACTACTGATTCCAAAGTCAGATGCTGTGGTTGACACGACTCTGAGCAGGTAAGATACCAAGAGACACAAAATTACTGGTTTGCTTGTGAGAAATCACCAGCGTCATCTCCTTCTTGCTGCTACCCAAGTGCACCTCAACTGCTCTTTCCATTCCAAAGGTGGTTCACATGGTACCTGCAAAACCAAAGGTAAATGCTTAACTGAGTTGCTGTACCATACTTTGCTCTTGGACACGGAACCAGCCAACAATGAACACACCTTCTCTTACCTCTTGTCAGCATGCAGCTTCACCCTTCTGAGCCTGCGTGCCGCACCCGCAAAAAAAACAAAGCAAAAGACACATGCTGAGATACTACCTGAAACTACAGCCTGCCCACAGTGATCTTCTCATTTCCCATTCCTTTACCATGACTGCTTGTCTGGGCAGACCTCTATCATCTTGTTCTGCCATGTTGAGGATTGTGCATCACCTGTAAAACATAAACAGTAAGGGATGCTTATAACTTCATTGACAACACGACCCCTGAACAAAACAGTACTTCAGACCACTCACCATTGCTCTTCTTGCTTAAGTCAGCCCTGGTGCCAAAGGTCCACTTTGCTTATTGCTTTGCACACACAAAACAAAAATCCCAAATCATAAGCCAGCCATAGACCTACCAGTGGTATGTTCCTTCCAACACCATGGGCCACCTCACCTTCTTATGGCTCTGCTTGCCTCTCCATTGTCACCCTTTGGTGCACAGTTTGTCTCTCTCTGTATCTGAAAACACTAGACCAACACTAGACAGAATACTACAAATAATGAGACTCAAGGATGAAAGAAAACTCTTGGCAGGAAGAATGACTCTCAGACTGGAGATGCAGTCAGGCAAGAAGACCTACAGGGCCACAACTATGAGGCGAGGAGACCCCATGGCAATGCCCGAAAAAGAGTCAAACGTAATGGCTTGTAACAAGAAATCACTGTCAAAACTGACATGACATAGGCACAAGAAGCCTAGCTTCAAGACCTAAGAGCACAGAGGGCACAGGAAAGAAATCCCAGTCCGTGAGGGTGAACTGCTGCTGCTGCAGCCTGGAACGACACTGCAAAAGGGGACTGACCAGAAACTTCTGAGATGTTGAGACTGATGTGCTTTAAGTTTGTAATGCATGAAAAGCAGCACCAATTGGCACTGTGCCAATGAATACACGCATGCAAAATTCTATGGGTGGCGCCCAGGGCACAGATTGCAATCCTTGAGAGCAAAGAGGACATTGAGACTAGAGGAGGACTGAAGACATAGCAGACAAACTACACAAGCTACACAACAAAGACAGGCTGGAACTGCCCTGCCCAGCACATTCTAGTATTGGGCTGAAAAGTAACCCCATCTTTTACCTGCCCAAAGGGGACTCTTCCTGCACAGCCCTCTCCCCTACACTAGTTTTAAAACCCCTTCATGCCATTCCTGACCTTCTCCCCTTCTGCCAGCCTCAAGCCCTCAACTTCACTTTCAGAGGGCCAGGCACCAGAAGCCACTCTCAACAAAGACAACCCAAAAACCCACCCACATCACATCAGCTAACTGATGTCACCAGGTTCCTCATCATCATCTGAAAAAAAACCCCCACCCTGAACAGTGCTGTCAGTAAGCATCAAGTCAGCCGATGGCAACCTCTTCTACAACACTACGCTTCTCAGAATGGCTGTGGCATTTCCCTCATCTGCACATTCCACAGTCAGATCCTGTGGCTGTCATTGCTTGTGGCATCTAAGATACCTAGACAAAAAATTATCATTGCACTTGCAAGAACTCACCAGCCCCATGCTCCTCCTTGCTACTACCCAGCTCACTTCAGACGCTCCAGGCGATAACCTGAAATTCCAGGCACATGCAATGCATCTAGAATAAAACAGAATAGCAGCGATAGATAGAGGTTGTGTCAAAGAACTCCTCAGCTATTTGCATTCCTTTTTTCACACGTGCAGAAATCAATGGTGTGTATGTATTTGCCTCCTGAATGTGCAGGCCAGTTGTAAGGGCTGGTGGGATCTGAGTTAGGTGCTGCTTTGCTCCCATCTGTAGGTAAGGCTTTCTAGCTGTCAAGGTGAAGCACAGTGGCTCTGTACCCAGTGTTAAACAGAGGTATTAAAACACAAGCTGTCTCGTTACTTCAAAGATGTAATTGCTGTTCCACTAAAATACTGTAGTTCTTTATGAATTTCACTAATGCATGCTGTACTTCAAAATAGTTTTGTGCTACTTAATTTATGGGGCGGTATCAAATGAGAGCAGCACGGAAGCATTTACCATTACAAGTGCCCATTTAAGTTAAAGCGCTTGGGTAAGAATTTTGTATGAATTCCCTTAAACTCTTCAGCAGTTACGATAAGACTTTGCCACCAGCACACGTTGTGTCTGTAGCACACAATTCCTGAAAGCACAATGAACGAGATGGGCTTCCAAGGATTTCAGAGTAGGGGAATGGGAACAGGGCCCGGCCACACAGCTCGACAGGGCTGCGCTCAGCCAGAATTCGAGCAGATACACTCTCCCTTTAATTTCAAGGAAGCCTCATCTGCTCCACAGGTCACTTGCTTTTGTAATAAACAAAATTCATTAAATGGGAAAAGCTTTAGCTAAAACCTTTGACGACTGGAGTTTAAAAGCCGTCTGTAGAATCTGTCAGCAGGGTGCTTTCCTCCTGGGGAATCAAGTTTGGAAACGGAGAGTTTGTTTTTCCACTCTAGAAGAGGCCACGGAGCTCGGCCCAGACCACGGCGGCGGCCGGGAGCCGTAGCGGAGCCACCAGCCGTGCCCGACCGCGCCCTCGCCCACCCCGCCCCGCCGGGCGCTCGAGCGGCCTCCGCCTCGGCCCCGCCTGCTGACCCGAGGGGAGGGCACGGAGCGCGCTCCGCTGCCGGGGCCTCCGCGCCACACGGGCGCTCGCGGTCACGTGACGGGGGGAGAGGCGGGAGACAGTGGGGGGAAAGGGGGTGGCCGGGGCGGCAGAGCCGAAGCTCTGGAACCGTCCGAAATGATTTCTTCTAAAAATAAATGGGAAAAGAGAAACGAGAGGAGGAGGGACGGGCCAGGAGGGACCTCAAGTAAGGCTGCACCATTCACCCCGTGTGCCCCACAGGCCAAGGAAAAAGCTGGAAAAAATCAAATGCACTTTCTTTCGCATCTGTCACTCAACCTCAGGACTTGACTACAAAATAATGACTTACAGGTGTCAGAGGTCGTGAGTAAGGAAACCCCCAAGTTATTTAAGTAGCTGAGATGCTTCTGGCTGTGCACACTGTGTCAGCACACCCATCCCCCTGAAGTATCTCATGTTGCACTGCACTGAGTCATCTTTGTGATGCTTTGGCGCAGAGGGAGTTCCAGAAACACTGCTAACCTCCAAAACAGTGACAGGGACACAGGGGTGTCTGCTGGGCGGTATCTTTAGCTTGCTCCTTATTTCAGAGAAAGACTACTTTTATGAGGGATCTTTGATACCGTCTCATCACTTGTTCATCCACAATCTGTCTTCCCCTCTTCCTTATTCTGGTCTTTGGCATTTCTGTTTTTATTCTGCAGTGAAACTCATCAGTGGCCCTGCCTGCACCCCTGAATTCACAGGTTCAAAAATGATTTACTGGGAGAAGCTATGACCACATGCATCTCCCAGTCTGTGGCCTCTGTTCCCTTCCTGGTCTGAGACCGCAAGCATGGCTCAGCTCACAGCAAAAACACTGAGTTCATTTAAATAGATTCAAATGGACAGCAAACAACCCGGCAGCTTTTGCCAGGCTTCTATTTACAGCCAACAGGAAAAAGCAGGATTTGTATAGAATGGTATGGATTAGTCAGACCTGAACCAACAAGGCACTTGCCTGTCAAGAGCTCAAATAGAAAATGAACTGTGAAATGCCCTGACCTCTGCCTCACCGAGTGGTCAGAAAGCCTCCTCCAGACCAGTTTTTCCCTTACCAGTAATCAATTATCCTTCCAGCTCCCATATTGTATCATTAGAAGCACTTCCAGAAGGTGGCTGGTAATTTAGCAGGAGAATACATTTTCCATCTTGTTAACTCCACATGTTTTTTTTCTACTAGATCTGGCAAAGCCATTTTTCCTTTAAACAGCATTTCTCACTCTGACAGGTTTTTCCACCCATACTGCAAACTTAAAGCTGAATGTTAACATACATGAGGCTGCCTCAAACTTTAGCTCTCAGAGGAGCAATACAGAAAATCAAATCTGAGTCCCTTGAAGGGACAGTCAGTTATAAGTTTCGTCATTTTTATCCTTAAGGGGAACCAACTGAAATCTTAATCCTACTTTCCCAAAGGAAGTTATCACCTATTCCTTTATCTTAATGGTGGTACCCAAGGCATTTCTTCGTACACAAACTTGCACACACGATCCTTTTTTCAGCCTGCAAAACATTTGCAGCTCCTCATTTAAAGCTGCTGCCCTGGATAGATGCAAGTCTTCACATCCAGTCAAGAGTCTCCAATTATTTTAAGGAGGACCCATAAGCCACTTAAAAATGTCATAACATTATTTAATAGTTTAACATTAGTATTTAATGTTATAACTTTATATATTGTGTGTATTATAACATACAATGTACCCCCATCTCTCCTTCGGTGGGGAGACAAAGCCAAACAACCCATCACAAACCACACAGCCTGCTGCTCTCCGCATAAACAACATTAAACCCATGGAGCATCTTTCCCTGGATGCCTCTGCAACTGCTGACAGACAGTCACTCTCAGCCCAGCATCTGTGAGATGGCCAGCTGCCAGCTCACAAGGCGCTCCTCCACTGAGCGTTTGGGCCCAAATCTCACATTTTAGCTTCTATGAACCCCAGAGAAGCACACAGGAATGTCAGAACTCCCATGTTTTGCTCTGCAGAACAGGGGTAATGTCACACAGCAGGGTCCCCCAGTGTCTGGCCTGATGCAACAGGTACAAATCACCACACCAGCTCTCATCATAAAGGCCACAGTTCTGACCCAGTTGGTTTACAAATAAACTTACTCCAAGTGCACTGTGACAGAGGAGAGACAGTTTCTTTTCTTCAGTCACTGTCCTTCCCGTTTCCATGCCTGAGAGTAAAGCCTCACAGTAATGCAACAGGCCATGGTGCAAGGGGGAATAATAGCCCAGAGCATCCTCCCAATACTAACACTGTAACACCAAGGTTTTACAGGAACACTGCCATCACCTTAACACTGTTTTTAATACCTTCCACCTGCCTGTGAAACAAGGTTTGCAGCAACAACTTGGTCCACTCTGGAATTGCTCTAAAGTACAATATTGCTCATCATTTGCTGTCGCTTAGCTTGCACAATCAAGTGGAGTTGTCTCTTTGCAATGGCTGTGTTCAAATCCCATAGGAAAGCCAACAGTTTGCCCTGGAGGAGAACTTCCATAGGCACCAGCTGCAAAACCTGCTGAGGCGAGTCCATGTCTAGTAAGGAGCTCATTCGCTTGTTCAGATGCCACAAGTATTCAGCAACAGGGTTTGGGAGGCCTTGGAAACCAATGCACAGCAAAGTGGCACTAGTCCTTAAAGGCTCACAGGATGTTGGACAAGCAAACGTGATGCATTGGAAACAACGGTGCAGGATAAAAACCAGGCCAGCTGTGAAGCGTGTAAAACAAGAGAGAACAGGCAAAATTAGCGCATCTCCCATTGTAAGCTGAGTCAGAGAATGCAGAACACACTCCAAAAGCTGCTGCTGGTACTGTGGTTCTCCATCATAAAGCAAAGAGAAGCTGAAGGTCAGCAGTGTGGCCGATTCCAGGTGCTTTATTTCCATATTGGGTTGGCTACTGGTATCACAGAGGGATGGGAAGTTCACCACAAGGCACCTGAACTGGTCACTGCATCTTTCATTTAGGACTTCCTGATGACACCTGGCAAGGTAAGACACTTCTGCCAGTATCAGTTCCCCAGGAAGAATTTCACACAAGTGACAAGTCTGCAGCATTTGTTCGCTTTTCAGATTCCCCTCCAACAATTCCTTCATAGCTTCATTAAGATTTTCCAAGACTTGACCATCACAAAACGGAGAACATTTTACTACTGGTATTCTTTTTCCTTCCAAAACACAACACAAGCTGCACTCGAGGTCAGAAGACAATCCTTCCAGGACACACGTTTTACCAGCATTATTTAAACTATGTTCCTCCGCCCAGTGATTAAAATAGCCCTTTGCCAATTTGTCGTTCCATGTAAGGGTTTCTAACAGCTTCCTTTCATTGTAGGTACGAAAATATTTGTTTCTTTGCCTAAACCATGTTGCATTTGTGCTGCAACCAGTCTGAGATTTCTTGACAAGCCAGTTACTTCTAGCAATGGGTTTCACATGAAGTCTCTGCATAAAGAGCTCTACTGCACAGTCTCTTAACTTGTTCAATTTTGTCTGCTCTGCTTCTTCCATGTGCTCAAAGAGACGTATGTTCTCAGAGATAGTGTCTACCTGGCACTTGTGGAAGAACATGCAACACTCTTCATGTATTTTAAGAAAAGATTCAGGTAGTATATGCTGGGGAAAAAGCGCCTTGTTGACCATTTCTCTTCCAAAGTTCTGCATCATCCTAGAAAGCAACAGATGAATGCTTTCTCTGCCTATATAACGAAGACAAATCACATAGGCTTCCGAGTTTCCAGCTTTGCTAGTGGCTGGCTTAAAGACATGGACCTCCTCAAAAGAGCAGTTGAGTAGAAAGAGCAGATTGGTAGAAGAGTGTTCAAACAGCGTGAACATCTTCAGAACAAAGGATCCTCCCGTGCCCAGGATCATTAATGCAGTGACTGTTTCACAGTACTGGAGGGGTGAGACGAGAGCCTCCTGTTCACCTGGATTTCCCTGGCAATCCAGGCTGCCATCAGCAGTTACCAAGTGAACTGTGGCCATGTTGGCTACAAAGTCCTGAAGTCCTGTCAGATGCTTCAATGTCATCACATCACCCGTGTTATCTGGACCAAAGTACCAGCAAGGAAGCGTGTTTGCTACAAGACGGTCATCAGCGATCATCGTCAGGGTGTCATTTGCCTCGTGGTATGGGTTCAGGGTATTGGCCACCCAGTGCCAGTCACAAGGGACATGGTGGGATTTCAGGTAGTGATTGAGGCTGGCTATAAAAGCTCCAGGAGCTTCACAAAGGTGCACAGAATTCAGTTCTCCAGCTGCAAGAGCTTTTTCAGGGAGAAGAGGAAAACTACACAGGATCTCATGAAACTTGCACCACGCCTGGGTACACAGCTCTGCATTCACAGCTTTCTTCACATGAGGAATTATTTTCCCTGCTTTATTGGTAAATGAGGTGTGCTGATGCCATGCATCCAGGTTCTTATCACTCAGTTGATTCTTCACTTCATTCATTGAGTCCTTCAGGGCCAGGAGGGAGCTCAATTCCCTGTGGTCGTATCTGAAAGTCTCTCTGGGATCTGGTAGTTGCCATTCGTTATTCACTGGCTTAGTATAAGTAAATTTCTTTGCAAAGAGCTTCTCAATTTCAGAAAGAATGTCAGGGCTGAACTTTTCAAGGCTTGCAGTCTGGTCAGCATAAGGCTGCTTACATTTGTTCATTCTTGGATTAATTCACAACCTGGAGAACAGCAGGGGAGAAGAAACAATGTCACTCCAATTGAAATGTATATAAATAAACAAAGCCTTTTAAAATAAAATTTGTCATGCTTAAGCTCTGTATTCTAGACCAAGAGAGAGGAACACTCCCCAGAATCACATACCAACAAGGACAACAAATGAGGGCTGGCCTGAGTAAGGCTCTTCAGAAGGCAGGAGGCTCACAGACTCCATCACCCTTTGTGCTGTTCCCAAAGAAAGTGAAGAGTTGGCTGCTTTGGCTCTCACCGATCTCCAAATACCCTGCTCACTGCAAACCTCTGAACGCTTATGCGCCAGTCTTTCACCCAGTCGTGAACAAGAACATACCACAAGCTACATAGAGTGGCACAGAAATCTTTCACCTGATTATGGTAGTATTTATCACAGTTTAAACAATGAGCCTGGGGAACCACAAGCCACAGCAGCTCTGCCAGGGAACACAGTGGTTTCTCCTCTTTCCTCCTAACTCACTCCCCCTCTGCCAGTGCGATGCTGGAAGAGGCCCCTCCCTGACACCCCCAGTACCGGCCCCTCAGCTGAAGAGACCCTTGCGAGAGCCTCCAGGCCAAACCCCTCTTCTGCGCTCAGCTTACAGCTCATGCCAGGCCACTGCAAATCATAGAATCGCTTGGTTTGGAAAGACTTTTGAGATCATCGAGTCCAACCATACCTGTCCACTACTAAACCCTGAGAACCTCATCTACTCATCTTTTAAACACCTCCAGGTAGGAGGTGGATAGGGAAGATAGGGACTCCACCACCTCCCTGGGTGCCTCTGCCAATGCCTGAGAACTCTTTCCGTGAAAAACATTTCCTACTGGAAAAACAGGGATAAACCCCAAGCCAAAAAGACTTTCTTGTATCTGTGGTCAATGCTGACTTGTGCTTGATGTTAAATAAGAAAGCAGCACTCTGTGTGGTTCCCAAGTGGATAAAGGCAGCCAAGCGTGCCCAGGCAGGAGCCTTTGTTCTACAAAGGCATACATTTAAGCAAAATACTTCAATCATTGTCACCGCAAGAGACAAGAAACCCCTCAGCAGATCATTTTAACCATCCCCCCAACCATGCCATGCCATGCCCTCAGGAGCAAAACCCGATCATCTGAAGCGCTACAAGACAGTTTAGTGTGCAAAAGTAACCGATTAAAACTGAAAGAGTTGAGAAACTTTGGAAGCAAAGAGCACAAAGTAGGCCAACCGAGACGCTTCACCCGTCCCCTTGAAGCCGCGCGGTCTCCCCCTCTGCCCCATCCCTCCACGAGAAGCAGCACTCGCGGGAGGCCCCATCCCGCCCCCGCTCGGCGCAGGCGCCTTCGGGCTCCACCCGGCCTTTCCTCATGGCAGACCCGGAGCCACCGCGCCCCCCGACACCCCACGCGGCACCCTGGTCCCGCCTTCCCCTCCCCGCCCGCCCCACTCTCACCTGGCTCCGGCCGCTGCGACTCCTCCCCGCTCCTCTTCTCCTGCCCCCAGCACGTACCCCGGGAGACCTTAAAGCCCATACAGTCTCACCCCCTGCCATGAGCAGGGGCATCTTCCGCTGGATCAGTGTGCTCAAAGCCCCATTCAACCTGGCCCTGAACACCTCCAGGGCTAGGGCAACCTGGGCCAGGGCTCCCCACCCTCATCGTGAAGAATTTCTTCCTAGTGTCCAATCTAAATCTTCCCCCTTGCAATTTAAAGCTATTCCCCCGCATCCTGTCACTCCATGCCCTTGTAAAACAAGTATCTCCCCAGCTTTCCTGTAGCCCTCTTCAGGCACTGGAAGGCCACTCTAAGGTCTCCTCAGAGCCTTTTCTTCTCCAGGCTGAACAACCCTAGATGGACTTTTAAGACAGCTGAAGAGCTCTGAGACGCGACACAGGGCAGAAAGTGCTTCTGCACCTACAGTATGTTGGGGAAACTCAAACAAAACCCAGATGCATGCTGCAAAATAGGGAGGGAGCTAGGGAGCCAGAAGCAGATGCCATTCTTCCACCACAAACCACACAAGCCAAAAAAATCCACCTACACCTACCTTGTCCAGGGTGATGGAGCAAGCAGTGGAGACATCAGCCGAGCACACAGCCAAGCACACGAATCCTCTTTTCCAGCTAGGGGGTGCTGGCAGAGCACAAACTCCTGTGACAGGATCTGGATCATGCGTTTGATTTGAGATGTGTTGCTCCAAGCCACAAATTCTCACTGCAGCCTTAGGAGAGGAAAGGAAAGCACTCAGAGGACTTTAGGTTCCACCCAATAGAAATGCTCAGGAGGTCTGGCTCCTCGTGGCCATCAGAAATGAATCTTCAGTGATGACAAATGCCAGAGAAAGTGGTACCAAACAGGGAATGCTGAAGGAAACCACAAGCAACACCAGTGCTCTTCCCTCCTCCTTGCTTAGGTCGAACAGTGGCTTGCTCCCCTCCTGCTACTCCCAGCCTACAGCCTCCTATGCCAGTCACAAACTCCCAGCCCTGGATGGACTCTCAAGGGCCAACTCACTGGGGCAACATGTTTGCAGAGAAGCCACAAGGTCTTCAGACAAACATCCCCTCCAACATGGCATGTTACAAGGATCATTTATCCTGATGCAGCACAAGACAGCAGCAGAGAAACGTTCAGCACACACCACCAGCTCAGGTGACTCTGTAGGGAGTTACTGCCCAGCAGACTCACTCCCAGTGCCACTTGGGAACTTTCCAGCCATCCACACATCACATGATGTTCCATATCTCATATGAGCTACTACTATGCAGCATGAACAGAAACAAAAAGCTGACAAGGTTTCTCCAGGCAATGCCTCCTCCTCCCCAGACCTGCAGCTGCTTCCACAGAGAGATTTAACACATCAGTCATACTTAAACCTATAACGCTGCTCGGGCTTCAACTGCTTCAAGGTGTTGGACTGCGCCCAGCCCCTGAGCCCCTGCTCCTCCTGCGGGAGCAGAGCCCTGCCCGCAGCCGGAGAGGACCCGACAACCAGGCAGCTCTGCAGGCAACATTTTTACCTTCTAAGCACTGGTAGTTCAATGGTAGCATTCTCGCCTGCTATGCGACAGACCTGGGTTCGATTCCCAGCCAATTTCTTCATTAGTTTTCTTCGACTTCCACCCACCCTGTTACTGCATAGATGTAATAAACTGAGCTTTCTTAGAACAGGAATAGCTTTATAGACTTCCGTCGAGAGTTCAAAGGGCTCAATATTTGAGCTGAGGCAGCAAATCCCTCCTTGCTCGATTCCATAGATACGGGAGAGACTGTGCTGGTGCCGCTCTGCAATGGGTTTAAATTGATCTAAACCCACCTTTCTGTAGAAAGGGGTAGCCCTTGCCTTTCTCCTCCTTAAACCCTTTCCAAACGAGCTTTCCAGCTCGATCATCTGAACTGGCTGATGCCAAAATCAGACCTTGGACAGCATAAGACAAGCATGAAACCATAATCCTGGGACAAAATAAATCAGAGCAGAATTGCTTGGATGAGGAACATCATCCCGTGCAGCAGTGCAGGGGCAGTTTCTGAAGCATCCCTATGGCTGCAGCTGTAAGGACAAGGCAGTGCATCCGCCACAACTCTCCCTTAAGAAGCTCTTCCCACGAAGAAGAAAGAAAATGAGCAAAAGGTAAACAAGAGAAGGGGCTGGATGGATCTGCTTTGTAACGGAGCAAGCACTCACCACATCCCAAGAATCGTTCCTCTCTGCTGCCCAGGTGCACCCTCCCCGTATGAGGCTCCCACGCCCCGAGCCTCAGCACAGCAGCTGCACTCCCGCGTCACCGCCTGCCACGACCGGCTGGTTGGTCCCCTCGCAGGCTCACCGCAGCGCCATATTCCACCCGAATTCGCTCTCCGCCTTGGATCTCCGCTCCCGCGGGGCCCAAGCCGAAACCGCAGCTGAACCGCAGGCCGCTCCGGCGCAGAACCCTCAGGCGCAGACCCCGCGCGGGACCACGTGACTCTGCCCGGGCTCACCCCGCGCCGGCGCCCTCGGCCCCACCCATCACCCCACCCCGAGTCACACGGCCGCACGCGCCCCCTCGTGGCGCGGAGGGCTCGGCAGCGGCGCGGCGCTCCGTTCCCGCCCCGCGCGGCAGTGGGCGGGGCAAAGGCAGAGGCCGCCCGAACGCCCGGCGGGGGGGCGGGTCCTTACCGCGGCTGGCGGCTTGGCTGTGCCTCCCGTCCCGCCTCTCTTTCCACGAGTAGCGGTCTTACCGCCACGAGCAGCTCGGGCTCCCAGCCTAGAGAGGCCGTTGCGATGGTTTTTCTCCTGGAGGTTGCACGGTTAGTCCACAGGGGGGGAAGGACGCGGTGGCTGAGGGGAGAGACCACAAAAACAGAGGCAGCATCTCGGGAAGAAACCAAAAGTTCCCACATCACTGCAGCCGGGGCCCCTGCCTGTCACTGAGCCTCCACACCGTGTCCTGGCGAGTGCCCGTGGTGGGCACAGAGCTGTACACCAGTGCTGACAAGGGACAGCCCTGCAGCCAAAGACAGAGAGACCTCACTGCTGGAGCTGGGCTCGAGCAGGAAGCCTAGGCACAGTGGAACATGTTTTTGTTCTATCCTAGCTTTTTAGAGGAAGAGGAGGAGGGAGAAGCACTGCTGAGTTTTCTGTGAAGAATTTTGGACTAAGAAACACCTGCAGGAGCCACAGCTCAGTGCCAGGCCTCCTCCCTTTCTATAACCTGCCAGGAAAAGTTCAAGCTCTGGTTCTGAAAAGTGAAATCTAGTACAGTTAAACGAGGGGGGTCAGGAGCAACCAACAGCTCCTGCAGCTGAACCAGGATTACTCCACTTCTTCCAGTTATTTCCCCAGAGAAGGCCCTTGGCTTTTCCACCTTCCATTACCTGGAATGATGAGCCATGTATTGCAAAGCTGTGGCTGCAGCCAAACTGCAGATGGTGGCAGGCAGTGCCGGCACCTAGGGCTTGCACTGTGGAGCTGCCTCCACCACAGCCCAGCTCAGAGTACTGCCCTCAGTCTGCCCCACTCCCTGCCTGGCTAGGCTGCAACTGTCCCTGTGGGGTAGGGCAGGTGAAATGAGCTCAGCGTTAGAAGGACATGGGACTGTTGGAATGGGTCCAGAGGAGGCCACAGAGATGGTCTGAGGGCTGGAGCACCTCTGCTATAGGGACAGGCTGAAAGTTGGGCTTATTCAGCCTGGAGAAGGCTCCAGGGAGACCTTAGAGCAACCTCCCAGTACTGAAAGGGGCTCCAGGAAACCTGTAGAGGGGCTCTTAATCAGGGAGTGCAGGAATAAAATGAGGGGTAATGTTTTTCAGCTGAGAGAGGGGAGATTGAGGTGAGATCTTAGGGAGAAATCTTTTGCTGTGAGAGCAGGGAGGCCCTGGCCCAGGTTGCCCAGGGAAGCTATGGCTGCCCCATCCCTGGAGGTGTTTGCGAGGGGGTGGAACTGGATAGGTTTTAAGGTCCCTTCTAACCCAAAGAATTCCATGATAACCGATGAAGGAGAGGGGATTTGTTAGTCTGTGCACCTGGCCCCGATTTCCAGCGCATCCCAAGATGCTGGTCCAGCTTCTGTTGGCCGGAGTCGTTGCCCCTCCCATGCGGAACCTCAGCCGCTGTTTCAAACGCGCCTCCTCTCTCGGCCCGGGGCGCCTTCAACCCCTCTCCCCGCACACGGCGCTCCCCGCCCCGCAGCACTGCGGTGACACGCCTCTCCGCGGGCCCAAGCAGGGAAACGAGCCCCGCGCGCCGCGCTGCAAAAGCCGCCTCCCTCCGAGCCGCAGCGCGGGGCCACGCTAGAGGCCTCTCCGTCCCGCTGGGCGTGCCCGGGTCGTGTGCTGGTGATGCACCTGCCTGGGGTCTCGCGGTCAGAGGGACCGGTAGCTGCTCTGAAGAGCTGGCAAGGTCGCACAGTTCTGTGCATCAGGAAGCCAGCAGTCTCACCTTTTCAAACAGAAAGGCCTTAGGAACAAATTAACAGCTAATTACTAATCTGCACCTGAGTCGGGGCAACCCTCAGTTGGGGGAATGAAGAGCTTGAGAGCAGCCCTGCTGAGAAAGACTGGGGGTGCTGGTGAATGAGGAGCTGGACGTGAGACGGTAATGTGCACTTGCAGCCCAGAAAGCCTGTTGTGTCCGGGGCTGCATCAAAAGAAGCACTGCCAGCAGGTCAAGGGAGGGGATTCTGTCCCTCCACTCTGGTGAGACCACTTCTGAAGCCCTCAGCACAGGACACGGGCCTTCTGGAGTAGGTCCAGAGGAGGCCACTAGAATGATCAAATGCCTGAAACAACTCCCCTTTAGTGTTGTTCAGCTTGGACAAGAGAAAACTGTGAGAACTTAGTTGCAGCTTTTCAACACTTAAAGAGGGCTTGTAAAAAATGGGGAAAAACTTTTTAGCAGGGCCTGTAGCAGTAGGACAAGGGATAAGGGTTTTAAACTGAAAGAGAAGTTCAGACTAGATATTAGGAAGAATTTTTTTTGGCTGAGGATGGTAAAACGGGCCCAGGTTGCCCGGAGACGTGGTAGATGCCCCATCCTTAGGACACATTCAAGGTCAGGTTAGATGGGACCTAATCTAGTTGAAGGTGTTTCTGCTCACTGCAGGGAGGTTGGACTGGACAACCTTCATTGTCCCTTCCAATCCAAATAATTTGATGATCTCCAGCTTTTTAAGGACACAGTTTTTGAAACTTAACAACGCTATATCAGCACATAATTAAAGGCAGTTTGTGCCCCTGTGTTGGAGAGGAAAAGGCTTCAGTGGGGTTGTCCTACCCATTGCAACAATATCCTAGATATTTATGAAGTTTCAGACTGACTTCAGTCAAAAGTGTTGCAGTTGCTGCGTATTCAAGTAAAAGTATAACTGAAGTAAAAATCTGGCTTCTGAGGGAAGGGAGAAGTGATGAGGAATGCTGATATCTTTATTTTAAAAGGTGCTGTGTAGGAGGTGGCCCAACGTGATGTGAGGTGCTGCAGTGGGCCATCAGGAGCACAGTGCCTCCAGCTGTGTGAGCAGTGTTTCACCTGCAAATGTTTTGGCCAGCAGCGGAGTCTCTGGAGTACTGCAGTGCGGTTCTGTTACTGGGAGAAGTGTAGTGTGCTGAATTTTTGTAAATGAGGTACCTTTACAGCTATTCTTTCATTTTTTTTAAAAAAAATGGAATCCCTGATGCGTGATTATTGAATTTGATTGGAATATCTGCTGGGCAATTTTGTTTTAATACAGTCACAGGAGTGATTCTGGCTATTACAGTCTCATAAAAGTCAAAGAATCATAGAATGACCTGAGTTGGAAGGGACCCACAAGAATCATTGACTCCAAATCCTGTCCCTGGCACAGGACACTCCCAACATTCA
>VWPV01000012.1:3526-34631 GCA_013389885.1 Geococcyx californianus | reverse complement strand
CCTAGAACTAGCTCCTTCTTTCACAGAAGAGTAATTTAATAACATCTGAGAGAGTGACAAGCAGATTACACACACCCCGTCCTTTAAAGGAGTCCACAGCTAAAGCAGAAAAAAATTAAAAAATAATTAAGGTAAAGATACAGTTTAACATTAACACTTGAACTGCAGTATTCTTTCTTCTGCTTGTTTTTAAAAAGAACATGCTGTACATTCAGCTACACAAAACAAACACACAAGGATTTCTATGCTTGGTTCAACTGAATCTCAGAAAGATCAAGGCTACTCTATGCAGGCTTGGAAACCCAGGACTGCACTGGACTCCAGAGCAGAGGAATTCATTTCACATGGGTTTTAGTGGGAATAAAACACATAGGCTGCACTCATACTATGCTGGGAGATCAGAGAAGTAAGGGTGGCTTCCCAACCTCAGCACTCCCAGTTTGAAGTTTTATGCCCACCAAACAGAGCTTGTGCAATCGAATCAGTGCAGAGCACCCTGCCGTCCCAGATCACAACTTGGCATCTGAAAATCACCACAAAAGTGGAGGAAGAAGAGCTGTATTTTGCCTCCTGCTCATTTTGTTGCTACAAAGGGCCAAACCAACTTACATCATCTCAGCAAGGACCACCAGGTATGTGCTGCCAGAGCCTCAGCCCACCCTGGATGGTGGTGGAAGATGGTAAATGATGGCAAATGATGTAAGTGGAAACATCTTTTTGACTAGAGCCACCATGGAAACACACACTCTTCCCAGAAGGTGCTGCTGCATCTCAAACTAAATGCAAGTCAGACGAGGACTTCCAGTTCTACACTATTATGCAGAAAGTTTGATTATTTTTTTTCTAAAAGACACAGAAAGAACAGGCCAGCCCAGACCTCAGGGGCCAGTCCCTCAGCTGGTGTGAATTAGTCAAGCTCCTTCAACACAATTAAAGTCATTTATTCCCACTGAAAAACTGCTTTACAAAATGGAAGACTAAAAATCCAGTATCAGGGTCCAGATTTCGAATCTTCTCCTCAGCCAGACCTCCAGATGGTATCAATCTGCCTGGACAACCCAGAAAGCCTAAGCAGATCTCTTCAGAATCCTATTTGGATGCTCTGGATGGTGGTTCAGCACAGGGAAGAACCTGACCTCTCATTTTAAGCAGATGAAGAAGAAAAATAGAGCAAGAGGTTTTGCTATTGCTACAGTTTTAAGACAGTGACCAAAATTAAAACAGCATCTTTAATTAAGGAGCTCCCTTCATCAGCCCCTTCCTCCTTCCTCTATGATAGCAGAGTCAGAAAACTGTCAAATCTAATGCAAAGGCTGACAACCTTCACAGGAAGGTCTTTGTATGCAAGGCCTTAAGAGGAAGAACAACTCAGGACCCATCAAAATAAAAAAATCCATCAAAAANAAAAAAAAAAAGGAAAAAAAAAAGACATCTGCATGTTTTTCCAAGTGTTTTGCTTGGTCTGAACGGGTTTATTTTTCCTGCAGTGCTGCGAGTGTGGTGCTGGCTGTCTCGCAGCAAGAGCCCAGCTAAGGCAACTGCTAGCATGTCATAGAGAAAACGGGGAATGGGGTGAATGGGTCCACAAAGCAGGCAAGCTCATCCATCTTCAGCTGAAAACTCCCTTCAAGACCAGCCTTTTCTGCAACTCCCAGCTACTTAACTTATCCAAATGCCCTTTCTTCCTGATAGACAAGACCACACAGGATTTAACCTGCAGATCACGCTATCCCAACGAAGACCAGCACTAGATTTTTTGAAAGATGATGCAGACAAACAAACAGGAAAAGCCCTATGAAGATAGGAGATAACCTAATCTCTCACAAACAGCTTTTTACCTCAACCCCCAAACTCACCTCCTGCTTTAGGCTAGCGTACTCCACTTCAGTGGTTACTTCCTCAAGAAAAATGACTGTGTAGACATCATGTAAAACATAGCAGAGGTAGCACCTAGTAAGCACCTGGGATGGACCGAAACATCTGAAGAGGTTTGATGCTTAACTTCCACTGACATGTAAACATTGTTCCAAAGTCACTTGGACCAATCTCAAAAGCTCATTTAACTTCTACCAACAAGGGAAGTAATTCAATCAACTGCAAGCATTTTTTGTTCTCCTCCTTTGATATTACCCATAATTCCTACTATTTACTGTCATCCCAGCCTAGAAAACTCAAGATAGTAGCTCTCACATCCACTATCTGAATCCCTGAAAAGAGGGGATCCAAAGCCACACCACATAGCCACTAGCCCCACTATTCAGTTATGCAAAGTGCTAGCCACTATATCACTTCCATGGAGTATCTTTCTTTGGATAAACCACACAGTAATGCTTCAACTTAGAGCACAAACTTATTTACATATTTGAAAGCACATTGGGTGGTCATTTTCTGACAGAACAAACACGTTTTAAGGCATATTTGCTGTCTGCGTTTTCACATTTTAAAAACAATTTTGATTACAACAATAATGAATTGATCACATCCAGTGTGCGTGCTTTGGAAGTGCTGTGAACGACATTGCATTGAAAACATCCTAGCAAGGACATCCCCAAATATTTGAAAACAGACGGAGCTTCAAAATGAATGCTGAACGTCATTCAAAGCTGCTAATAACCGTCATTCAATGCCAGTAAACAAATAAACAAAACCTTTTGGGTTAACAATTATTGAAAGAGTTTTAAATTGCTGATTACTATCATAATATCTGTAATGGAGAACAGCTGAATTTTTGCATGTTATAAAGAGCTTGCTCAAGTAGCAAGGACCGTTCTGTATATGGGTGATTTACATTCCTTTGTGGTGCGTTACTACATTTATCTCAGAAAGAAACCAAAACTACATAAAAGCAAAGGTCTATCAATGTTGCAAACTTTTTCTTTTTTCCAGTAGCCAAGGTATAATCATTTATTTCTCTTTGCCATCTTTTTGAAATGCTGATATTCCAGTTCACACTAATTAATGGAAAATCCCCAAAGGTGAATGGAAACTAACTTTCTCCAAAAGGAACTAAAAGAAAAAATTACATCAAAATTAAGAAACCCCAACTGGTAACAGGGGAACAATAAGGGATGCTGCTGCGCAGCTCGGCAGGTAATGCAACCACTTCAAACATCAGTAACTCTCTCCCAAGAGCTGGAAGGTTTATGTTCACAACACAGAAGAGAGCCTGGTTCTCAGGCCTCCCCCACCTTGGATCTACCTTCCTACCTCAAGGAAACAGAGAGTAATTGGGAGAGGGGTCATGAGACATGTGAGCCATGGGCCATGTAGGGGGGTTTGGGGGGCAGCAAAACCCCATAAGTGATGGGAATAGTTCTTGGATATTGGCCTCTCTGAGCCTCTTAGGGCACCAAGACCCCAGATTCCTATCCCAGTGAAGAGAAAGGCCTTAGAAATGGTCTACTGGACATGAAAAGCCACAAGCCACATGAAACAGAGGCTCTGCATTCCCTTACTCCTTAGTGGTAGCATTGCACTTAGGGTTGTGTTTGTGAGCTTAGCCCTGGCAGAACCACAAGTTGGGATGCATATGGTAAGAATCAGTGTCAGGACTGGATCACTTATTGTCGGCAACTGGGATCAGCCATGTCCCTTGGTCCTAGTGCCCAGCTATTCAGGGAGAAGAACTTAGACCTGTGCTAATGCAGTTTTCATTTCACCTATGCTGTTATCCAACATGACATAGAATCATAGAAATACCTGATTTGGAAGGAACGCAAAAGGATCATTGAGTCCAACTCCTGTCCCTACATAGGGCACTCCCAGCATTCACACCATGTGACTGAGGGCATTGTCCAAATGCTTCTTGAATGCTGGCAGACCAGGTGCCATGACTGCTTCCCTGAGGAGCTGTTCCAGTGCTCCACGACCTGCTGGGTGAAGAACCTCTTCCTCATCTAAACCTCCCCTGACACATCTTCCTGCCATTACCTTGAATCCTATCATAGGTCACAGGAGATCAGCACCTGGTTTGCCTCCTTCCCTTGTGAGAAGGCAGTAAACAGCTATGAGCTCCCCTCTGAGTCTCCTCCAGGCTGAACAGACCAAGTGACTCCAGCCGTTCCTCATACTCATCCTCAGCCTTGTGTTCTCCTCAGGACATTCCCCAGTAGTTTTATGTCCTTTTGATACTGTGGTACCCAGAAGTGCACACAGTACTCGAGGTGGGGCCGCACCAGTGCAGAGTAGAGCGGGACAATCGCCTCGCTCAGCCAGCTGGCAAGGCTGTGCTTGATGCACCCCAGGACATGGTTGGCCCTCTTGGCTGCCAGGGCACTGTTGGCTCATGTTCAGCTTGTCGTCGACCAGAGCCCCCAGGTCCCTCTCCGCAGGGCCGATCTCCAGCCTCTCACACCTCAGTCTGTCCACGTATCCAGGTATCCCACACGCAGAACCTGGCACTTGCCCTGGTTAAATTTCGTGCTGCTGGTGATCATCCAGCTCTCCAATCTGTCGAGATCCCTCTGCTGAGCCTCTTTTCTCCCAAGAATATTGACAGCTCCCCAAGTTTTGTGTCGTCAGCAAATTTTGTCAATAAACCTTCAAGTCCTTTGTCCAGGTCATTTATGAAGATATTGAAGAGCAGTGGCCCCAGGATGGATCCCTGTGGGACCCTGCTACTGTCACAGGCTGATGTAACTCCATTCACTATGACTCTTTGAGCCCAACCCAACAGCCAATTATGCACTCATTGTATCGTGTGTTTATCCAGCCGTATTCTGGGCATTTTGTTTATGAGACAGTATCGAAGGCTTTGCTGAAATCCAGAAAAATGACACCAACCAGTTTTCCCTGGTCAGCCAGGAAGGTGACCTTATCATAGAAGGATATTAATTCTGAAAGACAGTTCCTTCCCTGTATAAACCCACGCTGGCTGGGGCCAATGACTGTGTTGTCTTTCAGATATTTTTTGGTGACTCCCAGAATAATCTTCTCCACGATCTTACCAGACACTGAAGTGAGACTGACAGGCCTGGAGTTACTGGGGTCATCCCTGCTGCCCTTCTTGAAGACTAGGACCACATCTGCCAGCTTTCAGTCAGCTGGTACCTCTCCAGATTCCCAAGAGTGTTGAAAAGTCATTGAGAGAGTCCTCGGTATAACATCAGCCGGCTCTTTAAGTACGCTTGAATGAACCCCATCAACTTATAGGGATCCATTTAGAGAGCTAAGAACATAGAGACTGGCAGAGATCAAAGGATGAAATAAAGCCATATCCTCACCTTCTTACTTGGACCTCTCCTATCCAGCAGGATTTCTGCACAGCCAGCAAAATAGTGCCATAGGGGAAGGAAAAATCACTGCCTAATCCCCTATTTTCTCTAGCTTGCTTTGCTCTCACCTCTGTTTTTCATCAGTGTTTGTGGAGAACTACTATAGCTCAAGAATCCATACAAAGAATTACAGAAACAGAAAGAAACTTTCAGCCTGAAACCACAGCACAAAGAAAAAAAAAAAGTTCACAGAGAGCTTAAATAAACTAGATCTTCCCATTCAGCTGGGCTTGATGAACATCACTGTAATTAGGGAGCTAGATGTGGCTGTCTCTCAGAGGTTAATCTGAGACTTCATGGAGGACAGGTGAAGGTCTTTTGGGGGTTTGTTTCTCTGTCTTTCTTTATTTTCTTCCTTTTATTTTTTAAAGAAGTGTGGTATTCTAGACCAGTAATTTAACTTGCTGGAAAAAAAAATTCTGGAGCAAATATATAATAATAAATATAAAACCTAGAATATAAAAAGAAAATGTGGGCTAGCCAATACAGACTTTTTCCAAGAACAACTATCAGACTAACAGAATGCCCTCCTATGACAGGCTTAGCAAACTGTATAGAAAGAGCAATAAGTATCACTTACCACAACTTCAGTAAATTATTTCTTATGATATTCTTGTAAGCAAATCAGGAAAACATGATCTTGGCATAACTATTCTGGGCTAACTGTAAAACAAATTGTTAAAGCCATTCCCAGAAAAGTGTTCTCTATAATTTCTGGTCACAATGGCAAAAACATTCTCCAGGGTCAGGCCTGGTCCTTGCTACTATTTCCATGAGTGTTTCAACTAATGGGATAGAATATATATATACAAAATATGCAGAGAGGACCAGTCTGGGAGGGACTCTAAGGACAGGATTAGAATTCAAAACTGGAGAAGCAGCTTGAAGAAGATATAAAGAAATTCACTGAGAAAAAACTAAATGCTCTGTACTTTGACAGGATGACCAGCTGCACTAAAGACAGGATAGGAAGACCACAGGATCCCCTTCCTCCAGGGAAAATATCTGATTTGAACCCTACTGTCTCACAAGAAAATCCTTAAACCCCTAAGAATTAGTGCATCTTGAACAAGGAGCTCACCCTGCCACAGCAATAATTGGAGGGGCTACTGAGAAGAAAAAATGAGCTAAAACCCCAGTGATGTGAAGCAAGGTGGGAAATGCTAATGTATTTTTTAAAGAAAGCTCCTAGCCTCTTCCCAGTGCTTTCAACTAACGCATGTATGCTAATATCACTTGGCTGCATGCCCCCGTGGACTTGCCATGGTCTCCCTGTGTTACCAGGGCTCCAAAACCTGCCTGGCAGCAGTGTTTGGTGGGGTTATCCTGCGTTCCTCTCTGATGAGGGCTGGAGGACCCTTCCTGCTCACCAGCAACAATGTCTTATCGTTGTTTCCTGGGATTTACGCATACATTTACTATGTGTGTTTAAAAGCTAGGCTCTGCTCAGCCAGGGCCCGTGGGCTCGGTGCTTCCCGGTAAATGGAGACATGCCTCAGTCCATCGGGGTAGGTTTCCTTTGTGGAGCAGGCAAGAGGTAGACTTGTGGCAAACAACATTACCCATAAGTAATTTTCCCTTACTTTATATAAGCAAATGCCTTTGATATACAACAATCCCCGGCATGTTCAGGTTACATGCTTATTTTAAGATCTTTTGTTTACTTTATGATCTTCATAGGTCATTGACATCCCATTTAGCTCTGGTGACCCTGTTTATACAATTGCAATATACATTAAAAAGCGTTCCTTTGGATAACATTAACATTCTTGATCTTAATCCATCACACAGGCTAACAATAGCTGCAGCTCAGATGTGTTCGTAACTGTTAAAAGCTTTAATGTAGAATCCAATATACATATCGAGTGGGAGAGGCCTGATCAAACAGATTGGCTTTCTTTTTTCCATTCTAAGTGACAGAGGATCCAGAACTATGTAAACTCTTGTGAAATGCACTGCAGGACCCTTCCATCCACCACTCAGTGCAATTAGATTCCCTGGAAACTATGGATTTTCTCCCCCCACCCACCTCCAACATGTCACACTGTTGCTGGAGCTGTCAACTATAACCAACTCCAGGAGCTTTCATTCCTGCTGTTCTCTGACTTACTGGAAACCCAAATCAGTGCTGAGCTGGCATTTAGCAAGGTCTGGCAGAGGAACAAAACTTTCCTGATATCGCCATAAGGGTTACAAATTCCCAGGCCTGATGCGCCAACAGTGCCTTCTGGAATATTCATGAGGAAGTTGTATCGCCTGCTATGTATTTATTAACTCATCTGTCATTTCTCCAATCCTGATTGTCACATCCCACACCTGTGGTGGGGATGCCTGGAAGGCCCTTGTGGGATCTGAGCTCTTGGTTTCCTCTAAGGGAGTCACATTCGAAAGACCAAAAAAAAAAATTCAGAGCGTTCCCCTATCCTCTGCGAAAGTCTGGCTCCTTGTAATGAATGAGTGCTTGGTGGTGGGAGGTCACTGGTATGTGCTGAGTAGATTCTACAGAACAAACACGGTCTTCTTGAATGCTGACGCTCTTGGGTGGTATCATGGCAGCAGCATCAAGCTGCAAAACTGAGAAAGACGATGACAAAGGAGAACTTGGTGTTTTTTCTTCTCCTGGGCTTGGTGATAACAGAATAGATTGATACACTGTGGGAGGAGCGTACCATTAACTAAAAACTCTGCATTTTTTCAGTGTTTGAGTCTGAATGAATTTAGAGGGATGGAGTCCAAACACACAAACTAACCTTTGGTCCTTGCTGTTTTTTTGATGTAATCCAGAAATGGATACTTCCGTGTAGGTGAAGGAACTGGACCTGGTCACCTCCCCAAGCCTTCTCCAGCACCACTTCCCATGACTTCCATAACACTGCTTCTGCATTAGCTCCTATCTTTGAGAAATATCCACCTTATAAACATGATGAAAGCCACAAAATGTGTCTGTACCTAGGACGGGATGACCCTTATTTTTGTTTTTCTTTTTTTTTTTCCTTTCCTCTATAGATTCAAAAAAAATGACATTTTGGCAGGCACATTAATGTCTTTTGGGCTCAGCCCATATTTCCCAGGAGACCGGGTTCAGTTGCAGGGCAAAAGAAAAAAGTACTAATAAAACATCTAGCACAGTTGCTATGACACACCAAAGGCGGGATGAATACGCTGAAGAGGACGTGCCACATGAGGAGAAAGGAGAGCAGGAGGCCACGAGAGCAGCGGAGGGAGCCAGGCGACCTGTCCTTGGGTCAGATGATGACCACAACGGCTCCAGCACATTTGAGTTGTGCCAGCTGTCCCACCACCAGATCCTTGGTCATGTCACTGATTCCTGGAGAACAGAAGCAAGATTCGGGAAGTTTGGGGTGAGGGCTGACTCCAAGAGTTGGGCTGCAGAAGGAAACTGCCAGCACTGCCAGTGCCTATGGAACTCCCACCTAGCAATAGGTAACATCCCCAAAAATGAGATCCTGGGTCAGGAAAACAAAGGGGTCTCAAGTTTTGCCAGGGGAGGTTTAGGCTTGACATTAGGAAGAAGTTCTTTACTGAGAGGGTGATTGGCTATTGGAATGCGCTGCCCGGGGAGGTGGTGGAGTCACCATCCCTGGAGGTGTTTAAGCAGAGACTGGATGAGGCTCTTAGTGCCATGGTGTAACTGACAAATAGGAGTAGGTGTAGGTGTTGGGTCATAGGTTGGACTCGATGATCTCAAAGGTCTTTTCCAACCTTACAATACTGTGATACTGTGGTATCACTACCAACCAGCAGTTATTATTAAAATAATACCTCTAATTCAAAAAATAAATAAATAAATAAAATTGTGAGTAAAGCAGATTCTTCCATTCCTGACTTTTAAAATGTAAATTTGCATCCAGTCAGAACAATAGATTGCAAACCACCAGTGAATAAGTTACTCCAAAAGGGTAAATATATGAAATTAGGCAGGAGGGAGCTTTTCTTAGTGACGCAGGAACACACGTGTGGGTCGGAGAGTCAGCTCTGCAGAGACATACCTGATGTGGGTTTACTGCTGCAAGTGTGGAGACAGCAGTGCTGGTGCCTGGGATGTGCTTCAGCAATGGTGCTGCCAATTCCCAGCTGCCAATACCCCTCCAACACATCAAGCTATCTGGGACCAGAGGTGCTTGATTTATTTGCTTATTCCTTTAGATGGACAACTTATAGGATGCATGTCATTTGCCCCAGAGCAAACAGAAACCCACAGTTTTCAAAGGCGAACTCCGCTGAATTCAGGCATGGGGATTTTGCACCATTAGCTGTTCACTGGAAGGACCAGCTTGCGAATAGGGTTAAGCATGATATGGACATCCCTTTCTAGAACAAGAACAGAGGCAGGCTTCAGCACACAATTCAGGAGCTACACCAGTGTGCCCATGTGAGTCAAGAATGGGCATGAAGTGAGGAGACAGCTATCAAGTCCCTCAGTTTCACTCCAGGAATGAGATTTGTCTGATGTCCATGGAGAAGTTCAAGTTTTGGACAAACTCAGAGCTCAAAAGCAACATCTGTGGGATTGGAAATGAACCTGTCAATTTTGCTTTGCTAAAACCACATTTTCAAATGCTATTAACTGTTTTCACACAGCTCTCTTCAACACCTTTGAGATGCCTGAACCACAATATTATTTAAGATCCTCCCTCCCTCCTTTGTGGGCAAGTGCCACCAAGTAAAATAAACAACCCAACACTGAAAGGTTTCCCAGCTTCACACAAGAAAGGAAGAGCAGCAAATCACCGCAGCATCTGGCTCCTACTCTCTGGTAAACTCTAAGGCATTTTTATTGGCAGCATTTCTGCCAAGGAAGGTGTGAACAGCAATAGAAGAACTCTCTATAAATCTGGAGAGCTGATCCCACCAAGTCCATGCCCTCAAAGCGACAAGTTCTCTGAAATACTAGTTTTTAATTCAAGCTGTATGTCTCAGCAGGTATGGATAAACTCAGCTGCACCTCAACAAAGGAGCAGAATTACGAAGGGAGTGCAGCTAAAATCATCTTGGAGAACATGCACTCCCTTCTTAACTCTCCTCCAAGATGATTTTAGCTGGCAAAACGAAGCTACATGGAAAGCCAGGGAGCAGAACAGCAGTTTTTGGCTATCATTTCAGATATTTATACTGGAATGCAACTGTTATTGCTTCCATCCTAGTTTCTCCTTCTGCTCGCTCCTACAGGGAATAGCATTAGCATGGCACTGCACTCTACTGCCACAATAACGAAGATGTCACTAATTTACCATTTAGACTTCACTGCCTATAAAACAGGAGGAGGAAATGGGTTGTGAGCATGATAAGGAGCAAACTCTGGTTCGAACACAAATATGCTTGAGATCTTGGAGGGAAAAGGAGATATTAAAGACTATCAACTGAGAACGTATTTCCAGCCATCAGGCATCATGGTTAATGTGCAGGATGGTCCCAGGACCATCAGCTGCAGGAGTTGGCCCTGATCGCCCCACAAGTTGGCCAGACTGGACATGTATGCGATATTTCAGTGCTGAGCAAGTATTTCCTGGCAGTACTCAGCCATCATATTTCTTCACAGTTTTGTCCATGTTTGCTGGTGAGACCCTCTACTGCTTGTAGGGTCCCAATCATTGTAGCATTAATTTAAATTTTAGCCTGTGCTTAAAGACCTGGTTGAGTAGAGATGTCTTCCTAAAATTAGACTTTATTGGAGGATATGGGTACTTCTGTTAGGGAAAAGCTTATATGCATTGGAACTAGGATTCACACCAAAGCCAGTTCAGATCTGTCTCCTGATGAGAGGGACAAAGGGAGTGAAGGAGAGAAAACTCAGCCCTCGAGTTTTGCTCAAGTCAAACCTCAAGCTCAGATCTCGGAGATGTCAAAGGCTTGGTTTCAAGTCCCTATTGCAAGTGATAATAAACTGCCTTTATATGGGTAAACAATTGCATCAGGGAAGAACAAGAGCCACATGTTTAAATATTCAGCGATCTCAAAGTTAGGATGCTCATGTGGAAAGTAGGAGATGTGGATTAAAACCATTGCTCTCAATCAGAGGTCTGAAGAGAGCCATGGGTCTGCTGAAGCCAAGGCCAAGACAGAAACATCCACCTGTCTCTGCAAGGAGACAGGTGGATGTGAGAGCTGGCCAGCACCCTAGGGTGCTCCAAGTGTGAGGCTCTACCTTCTACCCCACCTTGGAAGTGTGATCCAAGAATAAAACATCCTTACAAAAACCTCCGAAGTATTTCCTGAAGCTCCCCAGAACTTACCAGATTTCCTCAGAATTTTCGAGGGATCCCAAATTCAACCAGGCTGTTCAATCCTAGGAGTGTGAAATCTTATTTTCCAGTTCTTTGCTCTAATTTAATGAATCATTCCCTGTGTAACCTCCCTTGGAGAACATTTTGAAGCCCCATGTATTTCCCTCCCTCTCCACAGCCAACACAGCCAGCATCTGGCAAGAACCCCAGCGTTTATCTTTCCAAACTGGTTTGCAAGTACTTGGTAACGCTACTCAGATACAATTACGCTGGACTCTTCTTCTGGAGGAAAAGCCTCCAAGTGAGGTCAGAAGTATAGCAAGATCATCTACCCTGCTGCTTCCTGGGGAGGCAATTGCTAGAAAGCAAATTGAACACAATCTGAGCTGCTACTTGGGCTGAAGAGCCTCCAGGAACCTCAATGAATTTGTCCTTAAAATAATGCTCCATTTTCTCCCTAACTACTACTGACTGATTAAATGAACATCAGCATACAGCAGGTCTTTGCCGCTGTTGTTATTTTCTGCATTACTGTTTTTTTGTATAAGATATACTTAGGGAAAACGCTAGAGATCTCAATTAAGCAGCTGGGTGACTTATAAATATATATTTATGTTTGAAGCCTAAGTGGCCATTGGCTTCCCTACTGTTTTACTTAGCTAACAAAACAACTCTATCAAAGTAAGTATTATTCCAAAACCCAACTTCCTGTGCAGAATGCTCCCATGTGCTCCATCAGTCTGCTTCTCTGATGAACTACATCGTTTCTTATAAACTGTCCATGGCCCATAAATTTCCAAGCATAAAGGCTATTACTGTGCAGTGCAAATCTGCTGAGAATTTTATCCTTATAACTTCATTTCATTCGGTGGCAAATGAGTTTGGTAAGAAAGTTAATCTGCAAACTTCCCCCCCCCACACCCTCCATCTTCTGCTTTTAGGCTTATTTTGATGTTATACTTAATTGATTTACTCTTGACGTGGGCTCTGTTTTGACTGATTTCAGTTGGACCACCTCTGCCTCAAATTGTCTTCCTTTAACTCAGGAAAATCTTCTCAAGTGTTAATTTTCTCAAAACCTTAAAACGAAAATTCACAATAAATGATGGATGAAAACAGAGCCAGTTGGGTGAAAACAGCGTTTTGAGCCATACCTCATAGATAAATATTGCAAATCTGCTATGTTTTGTGATCCAAATAGAAGATCCCTGCATATTTTCAAGTATTGAGAGTGATTACTATTTTATTAATTCCGCTTTTTTTTCCCTAACTGGACAAAGTCACGGGGTGATGGGAAACTGAGGAATTTCTTTTTTGGATGCATGCAGATGGAAACATCCTATGCATGTTTGGCTCTTTTTTAGCTCTTACTGTTGCCTGTTTACGTTTGGACCCCTGTTGTCACATGGAGTGGACAGAACTTCAAACAAATCATAGTCTCCCTGTCCACTGAGTAAAAAAATGACTGGATTTTGCCATCGGGTGCAGCACGAGGCTTGTGCTTCCCCTGGCTTAATTCCAATTTCCATAACAATACAAATCAGACTTGCTCAAGGCCATTGGAGAGGTAGGAGGAAAAAGGATGAAATAAGCCGTAACTCTCATGGCTTTCTTCCTCCAAGCCCCAAAAGCAGTCAATCACAAGCAATATGGGAAAAAAAAAATAATGGGAATAGGGATGTTTTGATATCTTGATTCTGGAGACTTCTTGACTACCTTCTACTAATTTCATTATGCTCAATTTAAGGGGCTTTTTATTGATAGATACCCCAGGAAATACGACTTGGAAACAGCATGTTACCTTGGGATATCACCAACCATTTGACATTGGGGAACTAAAACAAAAACAGATGTTTTAGGAAATAAGCAGCTTGAATATATCACTCATAAACCAATTAAAACTTTCTGTAGCAAGTTGACATTTCCCATGAAGCAAGCAATGGGAGTAAACACAAATCAGTTGGCTGCGAGCTATGGAGCAATTCCCAGCCACAGATTTTTTTTAATTTTTTTTTTTTTTTACTGCTTTGAAAATCATGCCTGGGTTTAAAAAAAGAAAGGTGTTATAAAGAAGGAGTCTCACCTTGTCACTCTTACACCCGGAATCTGTCTTTTCACCTTCACACTTCCACTCATTGCTCATTAAGCAAGCAGTGAGATATTCCCACTATTGTTCATATCTTTAGCAGAGAGTCTTAGCGATTTCAGGTCCAAGTATGCTCCAATATTTGGACAGGGCAGGGAAATTTTTTCTGTTTGTTTCAGGTATTTAGTTAAAAAGCAGATTGTGGGTTCTTGAGAGTATGGAGGAGAAATGAACTGATTTGGGGGGCTTGGTTTTTTAAGCTTTTTAAATTTCATCCTTTATTGCTTTATTCCCAGTATACTTTTATTTTTTAATTTTATTGTGCAGAACCAAGCAAAACCATCTAAGCACATGCTTAACTTTAAGCATTAAAAAGTCAATGGGATTTAAGCATGTGTTTAAAGACAAACATATGCTTTAGAGCTCTGCTGAATAGGAATGGTTTATTGAATCAAGGCTATAGACAGGTTAATAAAATGGGTTAATATATGCAATCTGGAAACAAAAATTAAACAACGTGTTTCTGGAATATTAGCATTATAAGCATTGTCTCATCCTAGCTCAATTCTCTAAATTACTATTGGATTTGTAATGTCCCTCACACCGTCTCTCTCTCTCTCTCATTTCTTGAAGAAATGCGGATTATTGTACTAGATTATAATCAGCTGACTAACATACAGCTCAAAGCTTTTGATTGTATTCAGAGCAATTCGGAACAATAAGATCTAACTTCAAAAGGAATTTACTTACCAAAATTCATTTTCAATGAAAATCTGCCAAATCTTTCCACCATCACATATCCATAATTCCCTCTGTATAAATATTCATGTGCTGTGAATGAGACGTAGAAAACATTGTGTTATTTTTTCAATATTTACTCTAGCATTAGTTCCACAAAGGTGCTTATTGTATGACAAAAGATAAGAGTTTACACTCTCATCAAAGGTTTCTTTTAAATAGATCATAAAATCCATTGTGAATATTTAAGCCAACAGTAATAACATGGTGTCATATACTCACACAGTATAATGCAGGAACACTCTGCATTTTGACATCTGCCCAGACAGATGTTTAGAACGAAGTTCCTCAGATTCTTTCTTCTTTTTTTTTTTTTTCCCCCAAGTTGCATGGAAAAAAATCTGGGAATCATCTTTTATATCGAAGCTACTTAGTACAATTTAACTGTCAACAGTTTAATTAGTTTAAGTGTAGACTTACTGTGGAAGCCAACAACTCACATAAGCCTTCCACAAAAAAAAAAAAAAAAAAAACAGGAAAAAAAGAAAAGCCTCCCAAAGTGTAGCCAGGAGGCTGACCTGGAAAAGGCTGCACTTTTAAAGGATGCACACAAACCAAATATGGAAAATGCCACAATTTACCTGTATAACTTTCTGCTGTTACCCCATCATCTTTAACACAGACAACTCCAGTACTGACAGTCAATAGACATTTTCCCACTATATTCTTTCAGAAGGACTAAGATAATTAGTAGTTACTAATTATTTTGCCCTTAGCAACAGTGCTGGTAAGTATCAACACATATATTTACTTAAAGTAGTTGCAGAGAGATCTTTTTTTATAACTCCTCATCTTGTGATTGCTGGGGTTTAGATCCCTGTTGAAATGTGCCCATGACCACATGCTGACTACCAAATTCACTGTAATGAGGAGCATGTTTCAGTGATAGTTCTTTAAACAAAGTTAGCTGGATTTTTAAGTGCTTGCTGGTTAGCTTATTTATTATGAAGATTTGTCAGGCAGCACGGTTAAGTTAATCAGTAACCAATAAAAAAAATTTAAATTCAGAGATATAAACTGGTTGATTTATTACTCACAAAACTTTTTGGCTTCTCAATGGAAAACATGTTGTTACGATTACTTTGAAAATCTATACCTTTTTATACCCTACTAAAATATAGAATTTGAGAGAGGAATCTATGGTTCCCGGGTATAGTACCTCCTTTTTTTTATCTTTTATTATGCAAATATATAAATTACTCAGAACCGGCTTTGCTCTGAAATCCCTGCGCTGACTTCGAGTTTTAGTTCACTGCTGCCAGCAGGAGAGTTAGATCACTTTGTGCATATCCCCATCTTGTTTATAATTTCTGTAGTCTTCACCAAAAATCAGACTGTGTTGTTTTAAAGCAAAGCGCCGGCCACGGGGTACTCATAGAAGCAATGCTGTTGCATTAAAACCTTCTCCGACATGTAAATACAAAAGAAAATCACAATGACAAACACAGTTAGAATTGAATATAAAGTGTTCTGCTGTCATTTGTTGGGTTTTGGTTTGGTTTGGTTTGGTTTGGTTGGGGTTTTCTTAAATCCTTCTGAACACGCTACCCAACCTAACTTCACGGTTATTCTGGTAAATGTTATGCAAGTTTTTTCCTCTAGCTGTAGTCATGATCATCTGTATGCTGAGCATGCAGTTTAATGTCAGCGCAGGCTGGCTGGAATATGTGTGGCATATGATTTTCCAAAAAGCCGATATGATTGGAGTGCTAGGGTCCAACAGACACACTCTCAAGTTTTCAAAAGCTACTATGGGCTCCACAGCCTTCCTGCTCTTTTTCCGGGGGCATTTTTCAGGCACTTGAATTTGCACTCAGGATTTAAATCCTTGCTGAGTTTTAAAGTCAGGACTGAAACTGGACCACAAACACCTATGTCCATCTTGCACACACCACTCACGTCATCAGTATCTAAGTATCATCAATAAACACTCAACTTTCCCTCCACAATTCATCTCCTGAGCCGTTTAAACACATACAAAGTGTGGGCCCAGATCATTAAACAGACTTGTGCTCAAGCTTGTATCAAAAATACAGACTCTGTCCTCCAGGCCCTGCTGAAGCTTCATGGAGGGGAAGATGACACTGCACCACACAAACTACTCTACAAACCAGTCAGCAGTGTCACACAGCATATAGATTATCAAATAAATGATGGCCAAGTGTGAGCTGTGAGGTTAAAGATACTCTCTATCAAGGCCTTCTGATGACATCATCATAAACCCGGAGGGCAAAGCTCAACTAGTTTATGATGTCACTAGAAGGCTTCTCTGGGTTGCTGCACCAGTTCATGGTCATTATTTTCTGCAACAGAGGGCACGTATGTACCTATGCCCTGGCAAGGCTCCAATCCATATCAGCCTTTTTTCATGTGTATATGAATACCTTTTGCATATATAATTATACATGTAGTGTACGGGTTTTGCATAAATACATATAAAAATAAAATTTGTGTCTATATTTCATATATACATTTCATTTTTTCATGTGTATGTGTATATAATATTTGTGAATATATATATATATAAAGTATTCTCAGCCAGTACTCAGTGCCAAGGTGCAAGTTGGATCGGCAGGGCTGGTACCTCATGCTGGAGGAAGCAGAGCATCATGGCAGAGAACATGGCCATCTCCCTGGGGAGACAGAGCCCATACAGGATGGATGCTTGCTTTTTAAATTATTATTATTTATTATTATTATTTTGCAGAGGAGTCGCAACTACAAAGGGTTTCCTAACCACTAGAATCACTGAAGCTGGTAACAGCCACAAGTCATTGATGCCTGGGGGATGCTGGATTTCCTGTGCAAAGTGGCCACACAAAGGCTGGTACCAACCTGACACAGGGCAAAGAACCCTGGGGTAGAAAAGACAGCTGGAGCACAAAACAGGCAGTAAAAAAGCTGAAAAATGAAACCTCTGCCCTTGTCTTCTCTGTGGATTTAAAGACGGGGATCCCTGTTCATCCAGCCCCTTCCTGGGGAATGCAGCTCATTTATTTTAGAGGCAGGCAGGCAGGAAAGCTACATCATCTGGTGGCTTTGGCACAACCGAAGCAGCACACCACAGCTGGATAGCTGATCTGTGTCTTTCGCCTCGCTGAGAGCCCTACCACATGCTATGAAATGCTTTAATGTCCCCTTAACATGCTGTATAAATAATTTCCGTATTCATTCAGTGGTGCTCACATGTGGTCCTTTGAAAGAGTTAAGTAAAAATTACAGGACCAATATATCTTTGAGATGAAACAATGACATTTATAGGTCATTGTAATCCACACATTAATTAATTTTATTTCCAGCCTTCCATATGATCCATATGATGCCTCTTCAGGACTAAATTTGGCCTTTGGAGCTGTGTTTTAACAAAAAGATAAGTTTTAAAATTAGTCTTGGAGGAAGTTTCTTAGTGACTAAATATTTGAGCTAGCGCAGGAAGGGCGGGTAAATAAACTCACATTCCTATAGCAGCTTTCATAGTCCCTTTTGGGGGCAAATGAAGAGTGAAAGAGTGCAGCCCCTCAGCGTACAGTCACTACCACAAAACCCAGCCATATACCGTAAAGGGAGAGAGATTCCTCCCATTTCCGCAGCTCGGGCTGGAATGCTTCCATACCTCCTCACCTTCATGGAGGCTGCAAAAAGGCCTGCAATGTGCAGTGCAGGAAGGCATGCGATGAGGAGGGGGATGATGGAACCATGGGCAACAATTCCCTCTGCTCTCTGGGAGGTAGAAAGCACCAAGATGGTGCTCTGGAGGAAAGGCAGCCACTGTCCCAGCACCAATGGGATGCAAAGCTAGTGCACACCTTCTCATGGTGGGCAGTAAGTGAAAAAGGTAGAGGATGAATCCCATCAGGACTTACATTTTTCTGCCTTCCTCCTTCCGACACACCAGTAACTTCCACCTCTGGCCACATCCTCCACCCCACCTCAGTGTTATCCATCTGGTGCCTGAGCTTATTCTCAGGGACAGTTTTTATATTTTACAGAGCTCCACAGCACAAACATGAAGAGAAGGAGACCTTTCAGTTGGCAACAATTCATTTTTTCATGATTTAGGGGTTTATTCTATCAGTGATAGGAGAGCCCTGATGTGATAATCTCCAGTTAACAGTAAGACATGCACAAATCATACCATGCAGCAATGGCATTAAATTAGTACATTGGGTTTCCCCTTCATAAGAGTAAGTTACAAATCCTGTTGCAGAGGGTATAGGTACTAAGGAGACTTCTGATCTTCTCAGCACTATCACCTCAGAAAACCTGAACAACTTCTTTACATGCCTAAAGCACAATTTCATAAGCCAAAGGTCATTATTCCTATAAAACTGACGGAAAAGCAGCAACCCTATCACACACCAAGACAGCAGCAGGCCAAACAACACCCTAAGAAGAGGATTCAAGGCAACACTTCCCTTTCAAAACGGGCAGCTCTATGTTACTGCATCCTGTAGCAAACCCATTTAACAGCATGAAGTGCATAACCCGGATTATAGGCTGGAGCATAGCCTGTGTGTAAGGGAACGCAAGGGTATTTTTTTTTTCCTCCTCATGTGGAAGTCACTCTCAGGTAATCTGTTAACAATAACCCTCATGAAATTCTTTAAATGCCTGTGTAGAGATACAGAGAGAAATGCAGGTGGGGTTTCCTGAAGCAGCACATCAGGAAACATGATAAATAGGGCTGGATCGCTCAAGTGTAGGATGACGGAGAATTGCTGTTTAGTCTAAATCCATCAAAATCCAATCATAGTATAAATTTCATGGGTTTCTGTTGAACCATGTGAACAGCATTGGTGGTTTTAGTGAGCACCTTAGTGGGGCTTTCTACTTTCAATCAATGGGAAACAGGCACAGGGTGTACCCTGCCACCCAAGTAAATGCTCCATTAATAGTAAGAAAACAGCGCAGCGGGAAAGCCAGTCCCAGTATTTTCCATCTGCTTAAAGATTTTTCTTGCCATTTTTACAGAATCCAGTCAACCCAAGGTATTTCATATTCAGTTCAGCCTGTGTGTGCATGTGTCTGTGTGTGCATGCAGGTGTATAGGAAAAAAAAAATAAACATGAACTCTCCCTCAACTACAGACATATGCATGCACAAATTAATGCTACAGATAAGAGAAGGAAAAGTTAGATGATTTGGAGGCTATTCACCTTGCCAAGCTAGAAATACAAAGGGCCAGATCCTCAGCTAATATAAACTGGCTGTAAAACTAATAAAACTGCCGCAATTTAGATCAGCTGAAAGATATGGAAGGTTATGGCATGTGATGAGGTTGCTGATAAAGCTTGTTGAGCACCAGTGGGAGATATAGACATCTCTATTTCACAGAATCATAGAATGGTTTGGGTTGGAAGGAACCTTAAAGTTCATCCAGTTCCACTCCACAGCCATGGGCAGGGCCACCTTCCACTGGATTATGTTGCTCAAAGCCCCATCCAACCTGGCCGTGAACACCTCCAGGGATGGGGCATTTACAGCTTATACGGGTAACTTGTCCCAGTGCCTCACCGCCCTCACAATAAAAAATTTCTTCCTGATGCCTAATCTAAATCTACTCTTTTTTCAGCTTAAAACCTCATCCTATTGCTGCACTTCTTGATAAAAAATCTCTTCCCAGCTTTCTTGTAGGCCCGTTTTAAGTGCTGCTAAGACTGCTAAAACATTTCCTCAGAGCCTTCTCTAAGAGGCTAAACAAGTCCAACTCTCTCAGCCTGTCCTCGAATGTGAGGTGCTCCACCTCCGTGATCATCTTTGTGGCCTCCTCTGGACTTGCTGTAATAGATGCATGTCCTTCCTGTGCTGAGAACTCCAGAACAGAGTGCTGTAAGTACTCAGGTGAGGTGTCACAAGAGTGGAGTAGGGGAGAATCACTTTCCTTGACCTGCTGGCCACACTTCTTTGGTTGCAGCCCAGGATATGGTTGGCTTTCTGGGCCGCCAGCACACATCACCAGCTCATGTTGAGCTTCTCATCCACAAACACCCTCAAGTCCTTCTCTTCATGAATACTCTCAATCTGTTCTCTGCCCAGCCTGTAATTGTCCTTAGGATTGCCCTGATCCAAGTACAGGACCTTGCACTTGGCCTTGTTGAAATTCATAAGGTTTGCACAGGCCCACCTCTCAAGCCTATAAAGGTTCGTTTGGTGGCATCCCTTCTCTCCAGTGTGCTGACCACTCCACACAGCCTGGGGTCACTGGCAAACTTGCTGAGGGTGCCCTCAATCCCACTGTCCATGTGTCCAGCAAATGTGTTGAACAACACCGATCCCTATACCAACCCCTGCAGAACTGCACTCATCACTGGTCTTCACTTGGGCATTAAGCCATTGACCACAACTCTTTGAGTGCAACTATTCAGCCAATTCCTTATCCACTGAGTGGTTCATCTGTCAAATCCATGCCTGTACAATTTACAGACAAGGATGTCATGCAGGACAGTGTCAAATGCTTTGCAGAAGTCCAGGTAGATGATGTCAGTTAATCTTCCCTTATCCACTAACGCTGTATCCCCATCACAGAAGGCCACCAGATTTGTCAGGGACAATTTGCCCCTAGTGAATTCATGTTGGCTGTCACCAATCACCTTCTTATTTTCTATGTACCTCAGCAGGGTTTCCAGGAGGATCTGTTTCATGATCTTACTGGACACAGAGATGAGACTGATCTGCCTGTAGTTCCCCAGGTCTCCCTTTTCTCCTTTGTTAAAAACAGGGTTTATGCTTCCCCTTTTCCAGCCAGTGGGAACTTCACCAGATTGCCATGACTTCTCAAATATGATGGATAATGGGTTAGCCACTTTATCTGCCAGATCCCTCAGGACTTTTAGATGCATCTCTTCAGGCCAATTGGACTAGTGCACTTTCAGGTTCCTTAGATGTTCTCACATCTGATCCTCACCTACAGTGGGCAGTTTTCATCCTCCCAGTCCCTTCTTTTGCCTTCTGTGACTTGGACAGTGTGCCTTGAGCCCTTGCTGGTGAAGACTGAGGCAAAAAAGTTGAGCACCTCAGCCTTCTTCATATCCTGGATAACCAGGTCTCCCATTTCCTTCTGGAGAGACCCCACATTCTCCCTAGTCTCCTTTTGTTACTGACGTACCTATAGAAGGTTTTCTTGTTGCCCTTATCCTTGGCCAAATTTAATTCTACCAGGGCTTTAGCTTTGCTAACCTGATCCCTGGCTGCTGGACAATTTCTCTGTATTCCTCTCAGCCTGCTTCCCCTTGCTTCCACGTCTGTAGGCTTCCTTTTGGAGTTTAAGTTTGTTCAGGAGTTCCTTGTTCATCCATATAGCCAGGGGAGGTTTAGACTAGACATTAGGAAAAATTTCTTCACTGAAAAGGTGGTCAAGCACTGGAACAGCTGCCCCGGGAAGGTGATTGAGTTGTCGTCCCTGGAGGTGTTTAAAAAACGGGTAGATGAGTTTCTTAGGGGACAGGTAATGGTTGGACTCGATGATCTCAGAGGTCTGTTCCAACCAGATGATTCTATGCTTCTATGATATAGGTCTCCTGGTGTTTTTTTCTTCTGACTTCCTCTTTCTTGGGATGCATCACTCTAGAGGTTGGAGGAGCTGATCCTTGAATATTAACCAGCTTTCTTGGGCCTCTCTCCCCTCCAGGGCCCATGGTACCCTACCAAGCAAATCCCTGAAGAGGACAAAGTCTGCTCTCCTCAAGTCCAGGGGAGCAAGTTTGCTGAATTTCTTACGTCCTGCTGTGTTGTCATTCCAACAGATATCAGGGTGGTTGAAGTCCCGCATGGGGACCAGGGCTTACGAACATGATGCTGTCTATAGAGGGCCTCATCCTCTTGCTCCTCTTGGTCAGGTGGTCTGTAACAGACCCTCGCTGTAATATCATTTTTCCCTGCCTCTCTCTTGGGTCTTCATCATCCTGAGGTGGAGTTCCATGCTCTCCATCTGGTCATTGACATAGAGGGCAACACCCTCTCCTCATCTCTCTTACCTGTCCTTCCTAAAGGGCTTGTATTGCTCCATTCCAACACTCCAATCATAGGATCCATCCCTCCATGATGCCAATGAGATCATACTACTGCACATGTGCCCACATGTCTAACACTTCTTGTTTATCCCCCATGCTACATGTGTTTGCATAGGAGACACTTAAGTTTGACCCACATTGAAGCTGTCTTCCTGACTGGAGATCCATTGTGTTTCTCTTTAGGTGCACTTCTGATGACTTCTGTTCCTTCTTCAGGCTCTGGGCATCTATTGTTGGCACTGACATCAAACTGATAGGGGTTGGATGGATTGAGGTTCCCCTCTTCTGGCAACTTTAGTTTAAAGCCTTTTTCACCAGGTCTGGCAATCCTATAAACCAGGAATGCTCTTCCCCTTCTCCAACAGATGGACCCCAATAGCAGGTTTCTTGAAGTTAGGCCCGTGGTCTAAGTAGCTGAAACCCTGGCTGTGGCACCAGTCCTGCAGCCATTTGATGATTCAAATCATAGACTCAACTGGCCTTTAATAGACTCAACTGGCCCTTTCAAACTCCATCCCTTTGACCAAGAGGCTTGATGAGCAAACTACCTGCACTCACTTTCATTGAAAAATTGTTTGGAAAGTGGGCATCCAGGTACTCATCACCATGAGTTGCAAAAGAATCTTTCTTCTGCCCTCCAACCTGAATGTCCATCCATGCCACAGATGCCTTGCCTTACTGGGAGAAAAGGAAGACAGTGGTGTCTGTTAAATACTTTGAAGAACAAAATAATACTTGCAACATTATTTCAAAAGCAGAAATTTGAAAAAAAATACAAACATGCTCCAGAGTGGCTGCCTCTGGGAGAGACACTATAATACTAGGTAAGAAGATAACAAGTATCGGCAAAATACAGGGCTAGTCCACGCTCCTTCTCAATTTCAGAATTATTGCTTTATATTTCTACTTTCTTAACAAATTATTCCATTGACACTACAAAGCAAAGGACTGAGAGTGAAGGATAATACACAAGAGAGCCCTTAGGCTGTTACTTTGGATTATAAGTATCTAATTTCAGTCATTTAAAGCAAATTCAGTTTTGTCAAAGGCTCCAGTCCAACCTATAAAACTCAGGTCCGGTGAGCATGACAGCATGCCTTGGAGGAACAGAGTTCCAAAAAGGGAAACAAACAGCTCCATTCAAGTCCTTCAAAGGCCTTTTTTCATCTAACCATAAAGTTAATACCAACCTTCTTTGATTACGTGTACTGTAAGAGAGTGAGTAGTTTCAGTTACAAGTTATTTCTTACACACCTCCTAGTTTTCCGTGCGCTTTTACACTCCCAGTAGAGAAACTTCCATAAGTGAGCCCAACAGAGCCGCCAAGGATGAGAAAGAGAGGGAAGAAAAGCAATAAGAAAGCAATTTTTGTAAGATGCTTAATGTCTTATTGCAATGATGTGCCATTCATACTTGCACATATCTATCATGTAGCCACAATGCCTATGTGAAAACAGAAAAAAACAACCAAGTCCAGCTCTCCTCTGCACTGGGGATAATTTGAGGTTACCCCTTTATTTCAGGGGACCACTTTAAATTTCCTGCTGAATTTGTCTCCGAACAGCAATAAACAGCTATCCGTAGGCCCTGGAGAGGAATCAGCAAGCAAATTCCCTGATGTTTGGCTGCAAGAAGTGCAGCCTTGATTGAGTCCCCTTTTACTAAGGTTTGCGGGTCTTGGAGAGCTTTGATAAATAAAGGATTTCTGTACTTGGAATTGCACAGTTCACCCTCTTGTAGGGTTAGCTGTGTTAGAAAGCAAAACATTTCTCTTTTCTCTGGTCTAAGAAATGCCCTCAAAGCCAAAAATCTAGAGAGTGGTACTTCAACCCGGCTACACAGAGTGAAAAAACTTAGGTAGTATTTTCATTGCTTCTGAAATTGAAACTTGATCTAGTTCAAGGGCTTCTCCACCTGCAGAATATGAAGAGCAAGGTCAGAGCCCTTCCCTGGCAAGTTCAGATCAACTGTTATGTATTTAATCATTCCCAGTTTTGCAGGGTAGAAAATATTTCTTGTTGGCACTGAATAACATTTTTTACTGCCTGCATAAAACTTAGCTGACAAAGATAGTTTCAACAATTAAAAAGCAATGAATCACTGGATTATTATTAAAATAATACTGATTGTTTTAATTTTAAAATAATAAATTTTTAATTTTATTATTATTATTATTGTTATTATTATTATTATGCTTTTCTAAATATAACAGCTATTACTTAATCCTAAAGACCAGCAAAGAATGACAATCTGCTCAAGCAACAACTCCTAAGCGTCTATGTGCTGAAAGTTCACACTTCCCTTGCTCAGATGATAACACAGTTTAGTGAGATGGACTTAAAAAGCTTTGGAGGCCTTCAGAATTCAGCATACATTTACACGGATAATGAGAATTCCCATAGCTACATAGGATAATATATATATATTTTAATAAATACACCATGCTTCAGCCAAGTGCTTGGCACTTTAAAAAACAGAAACCTTGATGAATTTAATGGTTTTAATCAAGAAATGCACCAACAATCATCGATTATCAGCATCACAATTTGCCTACCTAGGGGCTAGTTCAGTTGAGAGCAGGGAGGCAGGTGAGGAAGTCTGCAGTGATGTAAGGCCATAAAAAGTCCATTTGAAGCAGACTGGGGTCACGTTCATCATGAGGCTGCAGCCTGTGCCACTGAGGAGGTGGTTTTATGGCACGTTCCTCNAGGTAGAAAATATTTCTTGTTGGCACTGAATAACATTTTTTACTGCCTGCATAAAACTTAGCTGACAAAGATAGTTTCAACAATTAAAAAGCAATGAATCACTGGATTATTATTAAAATAATACTGATTGTTTTAATTTTAAAATAATAAATTAAAATAATACTGATTGTTTTAATTTTAAAATAATAAATTTTTAATTTTATTATTATTATTATTGTTATTATTATTATTATGCTTTTCTAAATATAACAGCTATTACTTAATCCTAAAGACCAGCAAAGAATGACAATCTGCTCAAGCAACAACTCCTAAGCGTCTATGTGCTGAAAGTTCACACTTCCCTTGCTCAGATGATAACACAGTTTAGTGAGATGGACTTAAAAAGCTTTGGAGGCCTTCAGAATTCAGCATACATTTACACGGATAATGAGAATTCCCATAGCTACATAGGATAATATATATATATTTTAATAAATACACCATGCTTCAGCCAAGTGCTTGGCACTTTAAAAAACAGAAACCTTGATGAATTTAATGGTTTTAATCAAGAAATGCACCAACAATCATCGATTATCAGCATCACAATTTGCCTACCTAGGGGCTAGTTCAGTTGAGAGCAGGGAGGCAGGTGAGGAAGTCTGCAGTGATGTAAGGCCATAAAAAGTCCATTTGAAGCAGACTGGGGTCACGTTCATCATGAGGCTGCAGCCTGTGCCACTGAGGAGGTGGTTTTATGGCACGTTCCTCTGTCTCGTCTGCTTGGCCAGGGCTTTTCTGAGGGAGACATTCATTAGCATTGATGGGATTGTGTCTGGTCCTCTTTGGTCAGAGGTGAACGGATGCATCGCTTGGCCAATGGCGAGGGCCAAGGACTTTGCCCTGCTCTGATACAGCAGGTCCTTTGGCTGACTACATGTCTCCTCATTTGGATGCCAAGAAAGGCCTACTTAAAATAAAATTTAAAAAAACAAGCTTTTCTCCTTTTGCCTGTCCTCAGCTTCTTCATTGCAAGTTTCCCAGCCCTCATGCTGAGAAAAATCCAGGGTGCCTCTCCCAAGGGAAGGTAACAGGCCCCTGCCGCAAGGTGCTGTCAAGCCACCCCAGCACACCCAGCCATGCTTCGTGGTTATAGTCAAGTGTCCAAGAGTTGCAACTCCCTGTTTTATCCTGTGCCAATTTCTTCTTTTCTCCCCACAATGAGAGACCAGCCTGAGCTGTAGCCACTCTGGCCCTCACAGAGGAGGTGTGCTCGCAGCGTGAGAACGTTTGGCCAAGGAAAAGAGCTGACCCTCCAGCACTCACATTATATAAACAAGATAAGATGTCCTTTCAGCCCGGGCCTCAGGGCCTGTGGCCGGGGCAGGGGGAAGGAAGCTGGGAGGGGAACCACAACATGGTGGCTCCTGCCAGGCTTGGGAATGGGGAGGTTAAAAGGATTCCTTCTTCCTCCCCAGGACAAAGATCTCCATCTCAGCTGTTCCCAACACAACCAGCTCCTCATTTGGACAATGACTCTGTGCAATGAGCGTGCTGCAGAGTCTCAGGCTGCCTCCTCCATGGGTCTGGAGGGACCCTCCTCTGCTCTGCTCCAAAATGAGACACTGCTATGCTGTTTCCTGATGCGAATAACATGTTTCTTGCCTAACACCTTCCATCTCAGCAGACTCCTGGTGGCTTCTGTACCTATGGATGCCTACAGCAGCTCCATGTAGGTTTGTTTCTCAGAGAGATCTGGTAAACCACCAAAGATCTGTCTCTGGCAAGCATCAAGTAGGAGATACGTGGCGATGATAGAAAAAGGGGATTGTCCTATTGTAAGTGTGAACAGCACATTTTGGTCACTCCCTCTCCCCAATTCCAAAGCTGAGCTAAAGACCATCATCACCAGCTGTCTGAGCTGGGGCCGTGGTATTGACCAGCTAAGGACAGAGGATCCCTTAGATACTCCAGCTGCCATAAGACAGTGCCCTCCACTAAATGAACATGGTGGCACCAAAGGTCAAACACCTCCCAAGCCACAGCTGTCAGGTTCAATAAAGGCTCAAGGACAGATGTTAAATGGAGCAGACTCCTTACCTTTCAGTTCTGGTTTGTAGCCTCTTTTGATATGGGAAGAGGGACACACATCGATTCAAGAGAAGAGCTGGTCACTATTTGGCAAAAATCACATGACAAGCACTCACTACCTTTCAGCATTGTCCTGTCCAAATGCAGGTCCTGGCTCTGATTCAGTGGCCAGGCAACTTCTCAAACTCAGCAGAAAGTTATATCTCGGTCCAAACCTGGTCTCTGCCTCCTCAGCATTTCTCTAATTACTGCCAAAGAGCATCAGGGCGCGTAACAAACTGCTAACAAGTTCCAATAAAGAAAACATTTTGTAAGAGGAGAAGGAGTTTAGCAGGAGGACTAATTTGCCAAGTAGGAGGTTTTAATGCCATCAGGGAAGATGTTGCTGATCCCTTCATTATCAAGGCCTGTTGTTAATTCTGCTCTGGGCAAAGGGATTTTAAGATAAGGGGGGAAAAAAAAAAAAAAAAAAAAGAGCAGTCCAGCCAGAAAAGGGATTTTAGGGGATGATTTCTATTCCTGCTGTATTCCAGGTAGGGCTCACAACAAATAAATACTGAGTCTTACTCCCATGGTGGAACTCCAAGCCTTGTGGGAACTTTGCCAGGTCAGCTTCATTGCCATGCATCACCAAAACATCCTGTGGGTAGAGGGGTGGAAATCCCACTCACAAGGCCTGTAAAAGCAGCATTCTAGGAGAAATGAGACCTGCTTTTTCATCATCAGCTCGATGCTCCCAGCAGCCAGTGGTGGCCTCACAAACTCTGAGTGGCAAGCCACCTCAACAAGTCAGCAGATAAGAAAGCCACCAAGCATCTTCCATCAATGGAGAAACTGAGTCATCCAATGCAGTCAGTGAGTCTGTGCCCAGCCCTGACTCTGTGTCACCTGAAAGTGTCCTTGGAAGCTGAAATCCCATTGACTATCTGTTCAAATTATGCTGGACACTTAGATACCCTGCAAGGGTAAAGGGACTGCATCAGGCTCAGTGATGATTAGCACATCAAAAGGCATTGAAAAGGAAAGTACGCTGTTAATTTACTCTGGCAAAAGACAGCGACAAACCGGGAGGAAGCTGCCCTTTATCTCCATCCAGGACACCAGTGGGGTGGGGAAGGGGTTTTGAAAACTGGAGGCTTCACAGGAGATTTCCCAGGCTTGAGAAAAAAAAAGATTCCAGCTGAAGTTTATGTTTCTGGTGTTGTGTGAGTTATTAGCAGAGCTGGCTACATGCTGGCTAAAACCAAATATCACCACACCTGACTGCATGCACTGCCTTCATGCCATCACCGGCGAAGAGCTGAGCATTTCAGTAGCAAACTAATTCTTATAGCTCTAAAAAACACTATAGTGTCTGTGAGTAGTATACTTGCATTGGGTCTTACAAGCGATTTTGTCCCCAAAATAAAAGCTTCTGAGACTGCAATCCCCATCTGAGCCTTGTTCTCCTCCACCCCCTTCTGATAGGTGCTGTTGCCCAAACACTTACTTTGAGCTCTGTACAACATGGATCTCATTCAAGAAAAGTTATTGGGTGAGTCATTGGGCTGGGATCTGCTGTCAGTTTGTCCTCCTCCAGGTAGACTGAGGAGCAAGCCGCACAAAAGCTACCCCAGGGATTAAACTAGATGAGCCTCTGAAGAGCAAACCCCTATATTGTTCCAGAGTCTTCAGCATTTTCACTTAGGTTTGCCAGAGAAGCAAAGCTGAAACTTAGCTGCTTGGCCCCTGCGTAAAAGAAAGAGACTGGCAACTAAGTTTAAGGGGTTAAGCTGTATATAAACCTCTGCAGTATGGTAGATGTCAAAAAGCAGTCCTTTTACTTAAAAATTTTCTTCTCCAAGCTAGACACAATAATTGGGGAGTGGGAGTGAAAACTTAAACCTTGTCTTGAACTGCCAGCTGGTGAATTACCCATAGGCGGTATCTTTTGTTCCCTCCTGGAGATGAAAACAGCCCCCACAAACTTCAACAAGCCACAACCTCAGCAGAACCAGACCTGAAGTTAGGACTGAGAGGAGCAGATTCATTTCTATCTCTCAAGTGGATATAAGAGTTAACATAGCAGTTTAAGCCTCCGTTCCTGCTAACTTTAATTGTTCTTTCTATGCAAATGCATTTATTTTCTCTAAGCACCAGTCCTGCAAGCCACCATTCAGGTGACTGGTCTGTTGACAAATGAGGTTTAACAACTCTACCTTCACACCTTAAAAATTACCATTATAGAAAAGGCACAGTCGGTAGTTACAGCTCGAAAAACATCCCAACATCTATTAGCACGGCTAAAGCTAGATCCTTTCCTAACTTCGCAAAGGTTAAATACACTAGGTTTACTTCTGTGAACTCAATCCGAGACAGCAGGAAAAATATATTTAAATATATAGTTGCCTGCATTGAATGTCACGTCCAAATAAGCAAGACCTACATCTTCACAGTCTGGTTCTGCCTTGCAAACATGTTGCTGGGGAAAAAAATAAAATAAAATTGGCTCCAGTGACTATGCGTTACCTAGAAATTGAAATAGATTGAGTAGACTAATAAATACATGCCAGAAAAAATACAAAGAATGTGTGGGAATGCCTATACTTTATCTTAACATTTCTTAGTAAAATAACTTCCTTATGGTGTAATCAAAAACGGAAAGCCAGCACCTAACTAAATTAAGTGCCGCAAACATTTATAATGGTTAAAATTACAATTCAATTTATTTTTATATTGGATGATCTTCAAAGTTGTAGATTGAGAATTGCTGAAACCTTTTAGGGACTTGGTTCTCCAATCAGAATACCTCCGAGAAGCAAACATTAGCTTGAATTTTTACATCTAAAAATTCTTAGCAAAAGGATATAGATGTATTTTTAAAAGAAAAAAAAAAAAAAAGGAATAAAAGAAGAAAAAGTTTAAAAGTTCCCCTGGTAGTTACAGATGGTTTAATCTTTGGAACCGATTATGTGTTCATTTTCCCTTCAGCATTAATTATACGTAATTACTACCACTTTACCCATACCCTTTCAAAAACGAAATCTGTTTACATTTTTCGCACACGTTATATAAATGCACGATTTTTAACGCAGTCCTTCGAGAAACGGGGCTCCTATTCACCCTCTGAAGGAGACGGGGAGCCAGCGCTCGGCGAACCGGTTTTATTGAAGTCCCTTTAATACGGCTTAATTACTTTGAAACTCTGGAAGCAATTAGGTTATCACACTTTGAAGTGCGACAGACAAGTTATGGTTCTGCGAGGAGGAGGCGCGGCGCTGCCCGCTGCTTGCGCGGCGCGCAGGGGCCGCGCAGGGAGGGGGCGGGGGGATGCGCGGCTGGCGGAGCGGGGAGCTGCCCGTCCTGCGGGGAGAGCCGCTGAGGGATGGAGGGGCAATTGTAACTCACGTTCGGCTGGCAAGAGAGGCTCTGGTTAAGGCTGAGAGCACCGCCGATGCTCTAAAAGACAGAGCAGGATTGTTAGCACTTTTCAACCTTATAATCTTGCCCTGCGTGCAAACCACGAAATTGTATGACTATTCTCCCTCTTTGTTTTTGTTTGTTTCCTCCCCCCCCACCAGCCACCTTCTTTCTCTCTGTTTTCCCCTTTCTCTTCGCCCTCGCAGCTCACTGTCAGGTGTGTGGGTTTGATTTTTTTTTTGTTGTTGGATTTGTTTTTGGGGTTTTTTTGGTTTTTTTTTTTTTCCCCGGCCACGCAGGGATCAAAGTGGCCCGGAGTAAAAGCGCTTATTGTGGGGCTGACACACGATCGCACCGAACGGGGGGCACGGGCACCCCGGGGCGTTTCCTTCTCAAGGGGCAGCTCTCCAAGGGCTTAGGGGAGAGGGGTATTTATTTTTTTATTTATTTATTTCTCCCCCCCCCCCCCCCCCCCCCCCCCTCCCCCGCCTCCCCCCCCCTCCCCCCCTCCCCGTGCCCC